>JADBHE010002011.1:0-13325 GCA_018136845.1 Heterotis niloticus
CTTCTGCCTTGCTGGAATGTTAGGTACTTAAGAAGGTTCCCTGGAAAAACAAAAGAGGGTACTTAAAGAAGGGAAACGTAAACTACAGACAAGGCAAAGATGAAAGGGTCAAGGAAATGGTCAATTTAGACCCAGGCCAGACCCTGGTGGGGTGTAAAGGAGTAATAAAACCAAAACTCCCTGAACTGAGGCACCTACATTAGGAGTTACTCCACCACACTTAGGATGGGAAAATGATTCCTTATAACAACAATGTTTAAAGTCACACTAACAAAGAAGCAGATGTGGGAAACACCTGAAAGGGGTGTATACCTTGCGAGCTGCTGTATAAATGATCCCTGTATCCTTTGTTCGGGGAGACTCTCTTTCCAAAGAGGCTCTCCCGCACCGGTGTGTATTTCTATAGAAAATAAAGTGTAACTCTCTCTACACCCAAACTGTTACTTTATTTTTTCTTCCACAGCCTCTTTCAATTGTGTTAAACAGCTGGTGTTCAAACTTCAGAACACTGGATGATCAAGCCCTTTGGTCATCCTCTTGGAGGACAACCCCAGCACCTGTACCATTGGCATCAAGTTCTAGTTTAAAAGGTTTACTGAAGTCTGGAGCAGCAAGAACATGGGGAACTGAGGAGCAGTTTCAAGGAGTTGAAGGCCACTTGTCACTCAGCAGACCAAACAAAAGGTGTAGTCTGGCAAAGCAAATTTGTGAGGGGTAACATCATGCCCAGGAACCGTCTAAGCTGCTGTTTCATAGTTAGAATAGAAAAAGTCATTGCCTGGACTCTTGCATCTACAGGTTTTACAATTGTATGTCTTACAATCCTCCTAAGTAATTGAACCCATACCAAAGTCACTTTTATCTAATGAAGCATTATACAATATGCTGAACACAGGCTCCAAAACCTGTTAATGGTGTTCCCATGTCTTTGTAAATAAAGACAAGGTATGTTTGTTACTCACATCGCCAAGGACGTGGTTCAAACACTGGAGAGTAGCAGGCACATTTTCCAATCCAAAGGCCATAACAGTATACTGGAGGAATTTGTCTGGGGTAGCAAATGCCAAGATTTCATATGTGGAGTAAGTGGAACCTGCCAGCAACCGTTTAATAAATCCAGTTTACTGACATTTTGCAGCACCAGTGAGGTCTACATGGTCCTTCATGCGTGGGAGCGGAAACAAGTTGGGTTTTGTTACAACTTTTGGGTAATCTGCACAAAAACTAATGTACCATCGGGTTTAGGAACTAAGACATGGAGAACACCACGGGCTATGCCTTGGAACAGCAAGGCCATTTTCCTAGATATTTTACCTCTTCCATTAACACAGTATGTTTGTATGGGCTGGCACAGTAAGGATGCTGTTTAATGGGAGGATGGTCACCCACATCAATGTCATGCTGAGTATAGGGGTACAAGACCGTGTCAGAAAAGAGCATACAAAATTTTCCAACCAAAGCTTTATCAGAACAAGCAGATGGGGACAAATGGGCAAGTTTGGAAGGTAAATTTTAGTGCCTTTGAATTTTGGTAATCAAGCACATGGAAAACTTTTGGCTAGTGTAAGCCATCCATTTCAGGTGAATTGGAGTATGAAATGCTTACAGTAGTAGCAGGCACAGGCAGAGGAATAGGAGAGATAGAAACATTTAAGAGAACTATCATGGTAGGGTTTTAATATATTAATGTGGCAAATACAGCTTTTCTGCTTTTGGTCAGGTGTGTGAGAATCATGTAGTTAGTAGCAGTAACCTGTTCCTTTCTTTCATAAGGGCCCAGAGAACCTAGCCTGCAGGGAAGAACCAACAACTGGCAACACACAGACCTTGCCCCCAGCACAAAATGAATGGTTGACAGTTTTATCAAACTGTCTTCAACAACCCCTGTGATGAGCATAAAATCTGTCTTGTCAAATCACAGGTGGAGCACAAACACTCACGCAGCATAGCAACATATAACAGTCTTTTGAAGGGGTGGTGAGGAAAACCACTGTTCCTGGACCACAGACAGTGACCAAACACTAATTCTGAAAGACTAAATCCAGTAGATTTTTGCATGAAATCACATAAACAGTAAGGGTGCTCCCTCATACCAATCTTTTCCAGAAGACAATGATTGTAGCATGTTAAGAGTTTGGTGGAATCCAAGGCACCTTCACTTTTGGGTAGTAAGGACTACATACCTGGTGTGAAGTGTTTAGTTTCTGAACTTGAGAAAACAGCTTGGAGATTAAATTTGTTCCCTGATCACACTGGATCCATTCTGGCAGACCAAAAGTAGTACAGAACTTAAGTGCCCTAATAACAGTCCTAGATTAAGGAACAAAGGGACAGCCTCAGGACATCTAGTAGCAGCAGCACACATTGTGATGGAGATCATTTCCAGATTTAAGAGTCAAAAGAGTTTGTCACATACATGGTTACTGAGTATACCATGTAGTGAAATGTGATCTGATTCAGGATAGGAGACTGTGCATAAAAATTTACAATGAGTAAAACCAAACACCAAGAAAACAGCAAATAAATAAAAGCGGGCCCACAGTCAATATGTGGGCAAATGGCTCCCCCATAACAGGTATGGGTCGGAGAGGAGCTAGAGGAATCGTCTGGTTTACCCACAACCTGACACGTGACAAGCGCAACAAAGCCGAGTAACAGACTTCATACCTGGCTGAAAGAAATACTGCAACATATGCTGAAGTGTTTTCCTGATCCCTAAGTGACTGGAAAATAGGTGATCATGAGCAAGAGTCAATATGTGCTGTCTAAGTTATTTAGGAACAATGACCTGGTAGACCTCATTTCACTCCTGGGTAGGAGAAAGACCACTTCGTTAAAACCTCCCATCAACATAACATGGAGCGCTTAGAAAAGTCAGAACTTGGGGTCAGAGCAGCAAAGCAACGGGAAAGGGTTGGATGACACTCTTGCACAGCAATCAACTGCTCACAGAGGCATCAGAATGATTTGTCAGATTCTGTGAATTAGCTGCATTACCACAGTCCAAGTGAATCCAGCTGCAAGGGGATACACAAACTAGTGCATTTCTTTGTGCCGGTCCCAAGCCTGGAAATGGAAAGGGCTGCGTCAGGAAGGGCATCCGGCGTAAAAATTTTGCCAAACCCAGTATGCGGACAATAGAAATTTCCACACCGGATCGGTCGAGGCCCGGGTTAACGACCGCCACCAGCACTGCTAGCCGACAGGGTGTTGGCGGAAATTGGGCTACTACTGATAGCCGAAGGAGGAAGGCATGTCTGGAGAAAGGAGAAGAAGGTTAGAGTGGACGTGAGGATAGGAGCTTTGAATGTTGGTAGTATGACTGGTAAAGGGAGAGATTGCTGATATGATGGAGAGAAGGAAGGTTGATATATTGTGTGGGCGCAAGAGACCAAATGGAAGGGGAGTAAGGCTAGGTGCATCGGAGGGGGGTTTAAACTTTTACTATGGTGTGGATGGGAGGACAAACGGGGTAGGGATTATCCTGAATGAACAGTATGTCAAGAGTGTCTTGGAGGTGGAGAGTGCCTGACAGTGATGGTTATGAAACTGGAAATTGATGGTGTGATGCTGAATGTTGTTACTGCATATGCCCCGCAAGTTGGGTGTGAGATGGATGAGAAAGAAGAATTCTGGAGTGATATGGATGAAGTGGTGAAGAGTGTACCTGAGGGAGAGAGTGGTGATTGGAGCAGATTTCAGTGGACATGGTGAAGGGAACAGGAGATGAGGTGATGGGTAGGTATGGTGTTGAGAGGAACGCAGAAGCTCAGATAGTGGATTTTGCAAGAAGGATGGACATAGCTGTGGTAAACATGTATTTTAAGAGGGAGGTACACAGGGTGACATACAAGAGTGGAGGAAGATGTACACAGGTGGACTATCTTATGCAGGAGGGCCAGACTGAAGGAGACTGTAGACTAAAGTGGTGGCAGGGGAAAGTGGAGTTAGGCAGCATATGATGGTGGTTTGTAGGATGACATTGGAGATCAAAAAGAGAAGGAGAGTGAGGGCAGAACCAAGGATCAAATGGTGGATGTTGAAAAAGGAAAACTAAGGTGGAGTTCAGGGAGGAATTAAGACAGGCATTGGGTGGCAGTGAGAAGTTAGTGTGCTGGGCATCCACAGCAGAAGCAGTAAGGGAGACAGCTAGGAAGGTCCTTGGTATGACATCTGGACAGAAGAACAAGGAAAAGGAAACCTGGTGGTGGAATGAGGAAGTACAGGAGAGTATACAGAGGAAGAGGCTGGCAAAAAAGAGGGATAGAAAGATGAAGGATGTAGACAGGAGTACAAGGAGATGAGGCGTAGGGCAAAGAGAGAGGTGGCAAAGGCTAAAGAAAAGGCTTATGGTGCATTGTATGAGAGGTTGGACACTAAGGAGGGAGAAAAGGACCTGTACTGATTAGCAAGGCAGAGGGACCGAGCTGGGAAAGATGTGCAGCAGGTTAGGGTGATAAAGGATAGCGATGGAAACAAGTGAGGAGAGTGTGCTGAGCAGATGGAAAGAGTACTTTGAGGGGTTGATGAAGAGAATGACAGAAGATTAGATGATGTAGGGATTATGAATAGGGGAGTGCAATGGATTAGCAAGGAGGAAGTTAGGACAGCTATGAAGAATGGAGAGGCTGTTGGCCCAGATGACATACCTGTGGAAGCATGGAAGTGTTTAGGAGAGATGGCAGTGGAGTTTAACCAGATTGTTTAATGGAATCTTGGAAAGTGAGACAATGCCTGAGGAGTGGAGAAGAAGTGTACTGGTACCAATTTAAGAATAAGGGCGATGTGCAGAGCTGTAGTAACTACAGAGGGATAAAACTGATCAGCTATAGCATGAAGTTATGGGAAAGTAGTGGAAGCTAGGTTAAGAAGGGAGGTGACGATTAGTGAGCAGCAGTATGGCTTCATGCTGAGAAGGAGTACTACAGATGCGATGTTTGTTCTGAGGGTGTTGATGGAGAAGTACCGAGAAGGTAAGAAGGAGTTGCATTGTGTCTTTGTGGACTTGGAGAAAGCATATGGCAGGGTACCTAGAGAGGAGCTGTGGTATTGTATGAGGAAGTCGGTGGAGATATTCTGTAAAGAGAAGAGGAATGAAGGTCAGTAGGACTAAGATAGAATACATGTGCATAAATGAGGAGTATGAAGGAATGGTGAGGATGCAGGGAATAGAGTTGGTGAAGGTGGATGAATTTAAATACTTGGGATCAACAGTTCAGAGTAATGGGGAATGTGGAAGAGAGGTGAAGAAGAGAGTGCAGGCAGGGTGGAGTGGGTAGAGAAGAGTGTCAGGAGTGATTTGTGACAGAAGGGTACCAGCAAGAGTGAAAGGGAAGGTCTATAAGATGGTAGTGAGACCAGCTATGCTTTATGGGTTGGAGAGTGTGGCACTGACCAAAAGACAGGAGACAGAGCTGAAGGTGGCAGAGTTAAAGATGTTAAGATTTGCATTGGGTGTGACGAGAATGGACAGGATTAGAAATGAGTATATTAGAGGGTCAGCACAGGTTAGACGGTTTGGAGACAAAGTCAGAGAGGCGAGATTGCGTTGGTTTGGACATGTGCAGAGGAGAGATTCTTGATATATTGGGAGAAGGATACTAGGGATGGAGCTGCCAGGCAAGAGGAAAAGAGAAAGGCCTAAGAGGAGATTTATGGATGTGGTGAAGGAGGACATGCAAGTGGTGGGGGTGACGGAGAGGGATGCAGAGGACAGGAAGTGGAAGCATTTGATCCACTGTGGCGACCCCTAACGGGAGCGGCCAAAAGACAGACCACAGTCCAAGTGAACTAAATGCAAAGGAATCATATCGTTGAACTTGCATGCCTGTACCCAGGTCAAAACACATGCAGGGAAAACAGGAAAGATTATATGCAATAGAATCAGTGCCTTCTGATGCTGGTTCTGAATGACAAGAGGAAGGGGACATGTTTTTGCCTCAGCCAAATCATTACCCAAAGTGAACAAATCAGCAAGTAACTGGGCACAAACAGCAACCTTAACACAGCCAGATACAAGCTCAGAATCTAAATATAAAGAGGAACATGCACATCAAGCTCTATCCCCTGTACAAGATCACCACTACTGGAATATGTCTCATTGGAAAAGGGTAACACTTTCCAAAAATGAACTAAAGCAGAACCAGTATCATGTAATATAGTAACAGCAAGCAGGATTGATGTTTCAGAAAGACAGAACAAGAGAACAGGGCTAGAATGAGGGTTCCTAGCCTTAGGAACTAAGAGACCACTTTCCTAGCCTTCAACTGACTCTTTTCATTGCAAGGCTGGATAAACAAATGAAAAGGCTAGACCCATGACAATAAAAACAACTAAGCGTCCATAGAAGGAGCAGGTTGAGCAGAAGCCAGAGAAACAGGGCTACTCTTGGAACTAGTACCACAAGTAGGTGCATTGGACATAAAAATGGTTTTATGTGTTAATACAAACTAATCAGCAAGTGTCACAGCAGAGGATAGCAACGCAACTTTTTGGTCATTCACACACAACCATACAGTTGGGCAAACAGCTCTTGCAACAAAATAAGCTCAGCCCCTCAAAAGCCAAAACATTACTAGCTGAACACTTAATTGTGATTTGTCACATGCAAACTCAAATTGAGTGGCTGGGTGTTTTAACTGACTTCCTAAATTTTTTGTCTAAGGTTCTGGGACCAACTCATAAGCACAAAGAACTGCAGCCTTCACATAGTCAACACTCTGTTCCAGTGTAAGAGCTGAGCAAAACCTCTTGAGCTCTCCCAACAAGTTTATTCTGCAGCAGCAAAGACCACAAGTTCTTAGGTCATTGCAATACACTTGAAAACAGGGAAATAAGCAAAGTTCATGTTCACAAAACACAGGCACCAAACCAAGAAAAGCACAAAAATACACTAGTTTGTGCATCCCCTTGCAGCTGGATTATGTCAATACCAAGACTTGAAGCATTTACAAGTGGAGAGGCAGGCAGAGAACACTGTACATGTTGACAAGGAATAGCTGAGGGTAGGCTCAACGGGATGCATGTGTTGCCGAAGGTCAGGTGCACCAGAGGCCTCCTTCCCCACTGACTCAGCCTAGCTGAAGCGCAATGCCCAAGGAATTCACCCTAACAGGCAAGATTTGTCAATGCATCACTTTCCTGATATCCTGTTTGTGTGCAGTGAGGAATAGAAACATTGTGAAAGCCTGTGATGGACATCAGATCCTTCTTCCAATAACCATCCAAGACTTCAAAAAGGAGCCAGAACTCCAAATCAAACTTAGCTGTAGTACCAGAAAAAGCCAACACACAATGAGGAAACAGAAGTCCCCAAATTCTGTTATGACCTGGTCTAGGGTCAGGATGCTAGATGTGGAAAAGGAAGGGAATTGAGTGGAGGAATGGAATAGAAGATAGTGATATGTATCAAGTGAAAGTTTGTTTTTCTAAAGTACATTTAGACTGGTGAAATCAGGAGTGGCCCAGTGGTCTTAAGTGAAAGCAAAAGCCAGACAGTTTATCCACAGCGGGGGAAAGCCCACATACAGCACCACCTCCCTAATAAAAAAAAACATACAATAAAACCAAATGGAAGCCACTCCCTACACCCTGTCAAAAGTACCCCAACACATTCAAAGGCTAGACAAATGGCAAGGTCTATAAACAGGTAAAGGGGTCAACAATCTGAGCAAAAACCCAAAATATAATTGACAAAGCAACAAGGCTTTGTGTGCTTCTAGCAGGGTCTTATAGAATGGCAGAACTCCAATTAGATTGGAATGGAGGATCTTGGGAAGTGAAAGCACAGGGATAAAAGTCAGGAATGGAGTAGTGAACCTAAGAAACAAGCAGTCCACACAATTTATTCACAAAAGGAAAATTACATCAGGGAACATAAACAGATGGGATTGTTTTTTGTCAAGCGGTTTCTTAAACTAAGGGTTGCAACCCAGTTGTGTTTGTGCTGGGTAAGTGCCACCCAGTTCCTCCAAGTGCAAATTCAGGAATGATTTAGCACCCTCTATTGGACGCTGTTCCAAGTAGCATAGCACTATATATAGTGCCTTGTAACAGAGCAGATAATGTGACTACCATATCAGGTGTTTTGATTTTCCTGCAATACCAACCCTTTAAAACCTGGGAAACAGTCAAGCTGAAAGTTGATTCTTTGAAACTTGCTCAGGAAGTCCAAGTCATTTTTACAAAATTCTAGTAAAATTCTGTGAAGTGCAGGGGTGAGAGACTTACAAGTCTTTTGTAATTTAATTGTTTAATTCTGTTTTGTATTGGAACAGACATAGCAACCAACACTAAATGCTTAAAAGCAGCAGCTACTTAAATATGGCCCATTTCTGTACTTTGTAAATGTACAAAATAACCAGACCTTTACAAAGTATTCTTGCACATGCAAGTCATTTCATTTTGTGAAAATATCCACACCTCACTAAATTAGTTCATATACATCATTCACATTTTAGTTTTATAGAGCATACACTGGCCATGATGCTCAGGAATCTATTCCCTGCTTAAAGTTGTGACATCTTTGCTTTTCAATTTTCCTTCTAACATTAATTTTAGAACTATGCTTCAGTAAAACCATTAAAAAAAGTAGTGACTCAGCTGGCCACAAAGTGAATGTTACTGTGGTTTCACAAGGGTTTGATTTCCTTTAGAAAACAGTTTACATACTGGGATAATCTAGTATCTTTCATATTAGAAGTTTTACATACATAATTGTAATGTTTTACCCAAGTGCAGCAACTGCTTCACCACACTAATGTTGGAATCTCTTGATTACCAGAATTACTGCAATAGTGTGGTGCAGCTGCACAGCTGCCTGCCTCCACATGGTTCAGCACAAATGGAGACTCTTCCCCACTTTAGCAGCCTTCCATGGTTGTGGTCTGTTCACAGGAGCATCATCCACAGCATTGAAACATTCAAACCTAAGGGCCAGTAATTAGGGGCAAAAAAAAAAAAAAAAAAAAAAAAACTAAGAACATTTCTCCAAACATAACTGTTTAACATTTCAGGATTGGGGCAAAACTCAGGTGGCCAGTATAATAAAATGGACCAGATTCAGATGACAAACAGGGTGGGTGATGGTGGTTCCATCCCTCTGGTGCATCTGCAAGTATTACTTTTATTTACCACTATAGTCTGGAGCACCTTTGCATGCATGTTCAGCACAAGTGCTGTCCCCCCTGTTTTATTATAGCAGGTGCTCCCAATGGTCATGCTTTGTTCCCAGAATTGTCCATGGTGTTAATTCATTTGTGCTAGGAAAGCCTTCAAATGGACATCCTCAGTACCCATGGGGATTTGTCTCAACTTCAGTGGTATGGTTAGGTTTCTGCCATAGCTATTTAATTGTCAAAGCATTCCAGAGGTGGAGAAATTCAGGAAGATGTTTAGCAACTATAAAGCCTTGCACAAACCCATAGCTAATAACTATGCATGCAACATGACCATAGTTTATATGGTTTAGATTTACTGTGTACAATGGCAAAGTCACCCCCATTCAAAAGCTTAACTCACATCCTGGACAAGCCCCCATTAAATGTTACAACGCTAGGGGTGAGGGCCTACATTTAGACTTGAGGCTGGGTCAGCACACAGAACCAAGCAAAATTATGCCAGAGTGGTTTACATATGTATGGGAAGTTTACCAAGCAATAGTCTAGCAAAAGAAAAATATGCATGGGTACAGGAGTTAAACCAGCATTGATGAAATCAAGGAACTAGTTAAAGTCTACCTTGGTTGTTGTGCCAAGTGACCTGGCCCTAAGCAAAACAAAACCTAGTTCTGATTACACTAATTTAGGCTAAATAAAATATAGCCAAAGTGTAGCTAAACATTTTAGCTCTTAATGGTTGATCACATGTTGATGGATGTTCAGCTTACCCTTGCATCTCTGGACCCAGCAAAGTTTCAGCATTTCATATTCTTCAAAGCACACACCTCATTCACTGTCTCCCCCCATAATATAGAAGGCAGGACACCAGAGTCAACATCTGAGGGGGGAAACAGCTCTTCCTTTACAGATGGACTTGAATCCTCCAATCAGGGAATGACCTCAGTTGGAGTCCTCCAATGGCAGAGATGGCATCCATTGTGTTCTCCCTCAGATGTAACAGTTGGTGCCCCAAAAGGGCAGCATATGTAACAGGAAAAATTACATTAACATATGACCCTGTAACACCTCCTTTGCAAAAGAGGGAGCCTAGAAGGTTTATGAACATAAGTACAAACATACCTCTACACTAGGCATCCTCAACATTTTCACTACCTTGTGCCTAAAGGTTCTAATCAGGGACCACCTTGTCAGAATTACATGTTTTGAAGAAAAACTAATGGGTTATGGTCAGGTAGTGTAATAGAGCCAATATATACTTAAGTGTAAAGTAGCAAGGCTAGTGTCTCCTCAGTGGTGGAGTAATTGATTTCTCAGGAACTTACAAGAAGCAAACAGGTTGGTTGATACCATCCTCACCTTCTTGAAGTAGCACAGCTCCAGCAGCACTAGTATCCATTTCTAGCTTGAAATCTTTTTAACAGGTGCAGAGGTCAGCAAAGCTCATACTTGAGCACATGTTCCATATAAACGGGACACATTAACTTAGAGAATGTACAACAGTTGCAAAAATTGTACAGAAGCTTCTGTAGCAGCCAGCCATGCTCAGAAGCCTGCACAACTCACATTTGTAGGCAAGGGGAAACTTCTACAGCAGCCACCTTGTCTGCAAGGCTTCACAAATCCCTGCCTTACCATTTTACCCAAATAGGTAACCAAAGCCTTTCCAAAGTTACTTTCAGACAAGTTTAGAGTAAAGTTAGCTATGGCTAGGCAATTAGTTCTCAAAAGGCTAATGTGCTCTGACCAAGTGTCTACACAAATCATTAACCCCAGAAAGCACATTCCTAAGTCTTTGGAAGGAGCATTTCTTATTCCAAAAGCCATAATGGAGTACTGTAGGAAGTGATCAGGGGTGACCAAGGCAGAAATTCCTGCTGCATGCTCTGTTAAAAGGTACTTGCCAATAGCCCTTAAGATGTAATTTGGTAAGTTTTGTTGACCCTGTCTTACCTACACAAGGCAGAGGACAGGAGTCAAGAATGGCAATTTACCTTCCTGTAATTAGTATAGAATCTAAAGCTTCCATCCAGTTTGGGAACAAGTAATTGTTCTCAAAAGCTTTAAGGCTTTCCAACACTATGCCCAAAAAACAAGCTCTGTAGGATTAAAATCAAGTAACTCATTCAGTCTCATGTAGGGCAAAAAGCACTAAAGGAACACTGATATCCCACTCAAATCAATGCTGAGGGCTTATGTTTCAGTGTCTGAACATTCTGGCACCTTGTGACTCTGGATGGTAAGTACTGGATATTTGAGGAGTTTGTTAAACCTGTTTGAACAAAGCAGAAGTATTCAGTACCTTGGCCAGTTTGAACAATTTCTGGTAAGCCAAATGCGGTGAAAAACTTCAAGGTTGAACTATTAACATTCTTCTTCAAAATGTTATCCTGAATCTAAGCAATTAAACTTGAACTGGCCCTACACAATCCACTATCACATGGGAAAAAGGTTCATCAATTACTGGGATTGGATGTGGGGGGGGGGGGGCTAGTGAAATTACTTGATTGGGTTTTCCTACTGCTTGACAAGTATGGCAATATGGCACAACAGAAGATGAAATACCAGATCAAAAGAGATGGAGCAAGATGCAATCTGGTCTGATACCCAAATGAGCAGACAAATCACGGGATAAAGTCAGAATATGGGAGCGATAACATTCAGGTAAACAGCTGAAAGTTTACCTTGCTGGGGATGAGTGCAACCAGTATCTCATCAGCAAGCCATTTAAGAAAATGTGCAACTGGCTGACCTTCCAATTTACTTTTCTGAATTAATGAAAAACCTAAAGATTTGCTTTAATAAGTGTAGCATAAGGAACTGTCCCAACAGGCAAACCAGATAACTCAATTACAGCTTTCTTTAGAGAGACTAGAGTTTAGTACATCAGAACACAAATGTATCTTCCAAACATTCTCCAGTTCCTTGAGCTTCTAAGTCCATGTAACAGCACAGACAAAGCATCAGGATACTGAGGTAAGGGAATCATACATGTCCCCTTTGGGACACTGACTTCTAAGACAGAAGAACATTCCTACCTACCAAATCATTTCCCAAAATGCAGGCAGTTTCCATACAACCAGAAATCAATTTAGACTAATACACAGAGTGGAAAGGAACATATTTTGAGTTCTCCTGAATCACAACTTGCATCTCATATCAGATGAAAATAGCAAGGATAAAACCAATGATTGAGCTGCATCATCCAGTATTTTCACAGATACTGACTCAGACATGTCACTAGGGAGTGAGTGATGTTTCCAGAAAGAATAAAACATCCACAACAGGCAGTTACCTGAACATGACTTAGGCTATTTTAAGTTAGGCTAACTATGCTAGTCTGCTCACAGGAGCACCATGCACAGCATTAAAACATCCAAAACTTCAGAACTGTAAGGGCCAGCAATTTGGCACTAAACATTTCACTAAAAGTGATCATGTGTTAAAGTGTTTCAGGATCAAGGAGCAAAATGTTTCAGGAGGCAACCAATATAACCTTAACCTCCCAACATCTATACGCATTGATAGGGTTGCTTAATTTTGACTCCATCTACTTGCCAGTTGCATACTGAAATCAAGGATATTTCCAGAGGTCTGATGAAGAGTTACACTTCACTTTATAGTGAAAAATTATATAAAACACTGAGTTGTACAGTACACATTTATAGTAATACCCATCTACTTTAAGCACTAAGGAGTACTATACCTTTTAGTACTGGAGATCACCTCCTCTTCTTCCGGCCGCTCCCGTTAGGGGTCGCCACAGCGGATCAAAAGCTTCCACTTCCTCCTGTCCTCTGCATCTCTCTCCGTCACCCCCACCACTTGCATGTCCTCCTTCACCACATCCATAAATCTCCTCTTAGGCCTTCCTCTTGCCTGGCAGCTCCATCCCTAGCATCCTTCTCCCGATATATCCAGAATCTCTCCTCTGCACATGTCCAAACCAACGCAATCTCGCCTCTCTGACTTTGTCTCCAAACCGTCCAACCTGTGCTGACCCTCTAATATACTCATTTCTAATCCTAGTGTGAGAGAAATTCTTGAAGTTGGGCTTTTGGTGCATGTTTCTGTTATGTTGGGGGTGTTAATTGGTGGTGTAGTGAATGTTTTATGACCATGTTATTCAGTTTATTGCGCTTACTGCTATAAACCATTGGGCCTTCTGCCTTGCTGGAATGTTAGGTACTTAAGAAGGTTCCCTGGAAA
>JADBHE010000201.1:0-33115 GCA_018136845.1 Heterotis niloticus
CACACACACACACACACACACACACACACACACACACACACAGAGTCAGATTACATAATTTTAGTTGGCCAACAACCATCTTCTGGCATTTTATAACACAACAATTGAGGACCTGGAACAAGGTCAGTAAAACAGAGTAAAAGATTTACAACAACTAATAACCAAATACTTGCTGAATATTGTAACACAATGCAACCTATGCAGTTTACAGATTAACTGTTTACGCAACTGGACATTCGTCTGAAGCAAGTAGACTTCACGTGATTCAAGGTCACAACACATTACCTCTCACAACCTGAAGGAGACATAATCAGATGATGTGTTTAAAGGTGGTAGCACCTATTAAGTTTCTTGGTCAAAGATACTGCAGCAGGACCCCATGGGACTTGACAGGTAACTACTGAATTTTATTAGTGATAATAGTCATTAATAGTGATTATCCTTAAACATTATGCTCTCTGCTGCTGCCCATTTTAGGGTTTTTTCCTCTGGTTGTGTTTCTTGTAAAACACTCCATGGAGGCTATGGATCATAGTAATGCACCAGAAGCTCCTGTGAGACCAGCTCATGGACACATCAGAGCAATCTGCAAGTATTAACCCCCCCGGAGCAGGGGACAGCAGACAGGTTTGACACCCAGCTGGAGTGTCTTTTCCAGTTGAAATTACACTCCCAACTTTCTGTCACATCAGTAATACACTGCGCGGTAAATCGTAGTGAAACTGTCACCGTGTGTGTTGCACTACACTGCTCCTACTCTATCTTCTGGACTAATTGCAAACCGAAGGGCACGTACAATATCTAACAAAAATGAACATATCCACACACACACACACACACACAAAAATCATCCTAATAATAGCTCTGTGATTACAATACCAATCAAATTTTGTAATGGCAAGCAGCAAGGAGTATTAAGCTAGCTTGGCTTTGAGCTCTGGGTGTTTACCTTGATGGTCCACTGAGGGCATGGATGCCCGCAGGATCTTGGGAATAGAAACGCCCATATCCAGCTCTGTCAAGGTCAGCTCATTCATGAAGTATGGCAGCTACAACAGCAAGATCATCAGTTACTCATAGGGCCAGAGACTGTGAGCAACCTGCCGGTGCTGCATCATGTTAAAGCCTCTGAAGAGGACACATTTACAGAGTTGAAAGCAGTCTGATTTTTGAAAAATGTGAAACAGTGGACAATTTGTGCACTGATGAAACGATGCAGGTTCTGCTACATGGACTTGCTGTGATGTCCACCATTGATGAGTTTTAAAAACTCTCCCTCATCTGTGCAGCTTCCTGTATTTGCCAGCCATTTCTTTAGACCTGTTTTTACACATCTATGGCACCTCATATTTTAAGCAGTGAAGCTTAAAATCCAGGACCATTGTCTTGTGGACTCGAACAATTTAAAAGTTTGTAACAGTCATGTTGACAACATGATTTGACCTCCACAAAGTCAGATCATAAGAACTTACTCTGATCTTGCTGAGCTTCATCTGGATCTTCTTGGACACCAGATCGGCCCAATACTTCTCACCCAGGAAGTCCCAGAATATTCTGCCCACTAAAGCATTCACCCAGGACACAGGTTCCTGCTCTGGCTCTGGGTGACTTGGCAGCTGATAGGAGAAAATATGGCAGTGTGAGACATCATGTTGACGAATGAGCTGAAATTTCCCTCCTCTAAAGTGCTTCCTTATACCAACTTTGACAAAAACAAGAATAATAAAAGGCTGCGCATAGGGAATTCATTCTGCTCTGCTGAGACAACATCTCTCAAAAAGGGAAGGTCTCAGAAAGGAAGGTATGCATATTTGCTCACATTTAATTTGTTCACTTGAAGCATGCATCCTCAGATTTGTTTTAATTTAACGTCATTTCAAGAAGAAGCAGGCAGGAATTCAGCTGTAAATACACGAGAAAACATCCTTTGGCTCATACCACCACCCTCCCTCACTTCAGCAGCACCATGGTGTCCCCAGTGTACCTTCTTGCCTGTTCCAGGGCTGCTCTCGGTGCTCTGCATGGGGCTACTAGCTTGGCTACCTCCCTGGGTGGGCACATATTGGGCCATGTAGACAGGGTAGTCCAGCAGCACCTTGTGGCGCACTCCACTGGTGAGCTCCCTCTGCCGAGGCTGGGATGTCAGCAGCTCGTCCAGGCTGCCACGGCTGCTGCTGCGGCTGTGGGCGGGCAGCACGGCTGAAGGACAGCAGGAACAGCCATTGCTGAACAGACGTTCTTTGACATGACGCAGGCCAGAAACACTACATCAAGCTCAGGATAGCATCTTTTCAGGCTCTTATTTTTTTATTCATTTATTTTTTTAAATACCAATGCTATGAGAGTATTGTGCAAGTTCAGGGCCACCTGCCTTGTTGCTAGGCTGACCCCTGTAGACACCATGTGACTACATCCACCATGACAGCCCCATGCTTACTGGTAAGCTTTACACTTTATACAGAGGAGCAAACATAGATATGTAGAATTCTCAAAGTGTCGGGGTCCCCATTTTGCAACACAGGACATGAGAGAGTCACAAAGGCACCGATCTCTCTGTGAACAGCAGTGATTTTTCCCAGCAGACCACAAAAAGCATTTCAGTTTAATTTACCTATGCAATGCCTGTCTAAAGGTACACAACATTCCCCAGAATGGTTTTTAAACACAAGCATGTTGTGCTTTCATTATATAGTCATCCCAACTAATCCTGAAGGGTGTAGGAACTAAACAGAACCAAAGAAGACTTTATTACTTTAATTTTACTACCACCGAGTACGGAAGATTTGTCAGACATCAACTGCACCGGAGAAAAGCTGACAGCCTCGTCTGAAAGTCCTCTCATTGGCTTTCACCATTCTGACCCCTGACACTGAGGTTTGTTGCTCCACAAACTAAGCGGTTACCCGGAGACCAGCAAGCAAGGTGAATTATTGCAGAATGGTGTTCTTGCAAGCAAACACGGATCTCTGCTACAGTTTTCTCTGGACAAAATTGGGGGCAAATGTTGGGTGGCTGAAATCATCAGGAAGCCCACCCACATCAATGTGGGAAAACAAAACTATTCCATTCTGAAAAAACAAACGTTCCACTCTCTCGGTACACATTAAGCTATAAATGAGTGTTTCACACGCCACACCCGGCTAATCGGTATCATCAGCTCACCAGATAGTGCAAATATAAAATAAAAAAAAGAAAATATGGGTTATGCAGCATATCTGAATAATGTGGGGACAGCTACTGAGCCATGAAATACGGTCAGTTATGTCCTCTGTGTCTCCAGACCAATTTTAAACAATTAACATTCAACACAAGGACAATTCAGTAACCCTGAACAAGGTTTTATTGTTGCTGGCCATTTGGCAGTGATCACGGTGACAGAAGGGCATGAAATTTGCTAACATGTCACGAGGGACAGAACCGAAGGCATCAATGTCGCCGGGGAACAATGGGCTAAAGGGCACGGTCTAAATGCATGATGGGTACTCCTTACTTGGCCACTGAGCTAAAACCGTTCAGCAGCAGGAGAGGTGCCAACATTTTCCACCCATCATGCAGCAGTAACTGTTCGCTGAATAAAAATGAAGCAATGTGGACAATTTACACAGGCACTTACGCCAACCTATGATACATTTCTTTTCTTTTTTCCCCATTGAATACACTTATCTACAGCAAGCTGTAAGCTTCTGAGCTTCTGCAAGGGGAAAAATTGTTATTTTACTAAATGTTCTTTCTTTAAATAGACAACTTTAATTTGCACAAACAGAGGACTTATTTCTCAGGGAAATAAGGGAACTTTTGAGTCACCTCACCCCTGCGGCATGTCAGCAGGACTCGATGGTGAGCATTTCAGTGGTTCTAGTCAGAACCACCAGTGTTCATGCTGGACCGCACCCCCCTCCCGAAATATCATGCCACATTGTGACAAACTAGCGTAGAATACTGCCACATTCTTGGTGGTTATTGCTCTTCTTGGGACTAAGTACAGAGTTGCCACAAAACAGATTAAAATGTCCCCAAGATTTGATGGGAGAAGTATTGATCAGAGGACTAATAGAAGGTTCATCCTGATTTCCAGAGTCCATTTAAGAAGTACTTTGCCAAATGAGGTGGTAGAGACTTTGGAAAAGCATTGCAGTCACACTTACCACTCTTGGACCCTGTAATGCTGGTGGGCTTCTTAGCCTCTGATTTCAGTTTAGATGCCAAAAGGATCCTCCTGAACCACTCCTCCTTCTCCCTGCCTGTCCTTCCAAAGAGGAACAGCATTTGCTCCTTGTGGGATGACACCCTCATCCCATCCTGTGTTCCAGGCAGCCTTTTTGCTTCTTCGCCTGCTGCACCAGTCTCCTCATCTCCAACATCTCCCTTGTCTGCCTCAGCCTTGGACATGAAGTCCTCCTGTTTACCCAACTCAATGCAGATTGGGTATTTCTTATTCCAGACCCTTTTCCTGGCGAGGCTTGGAGGCACAAGGTATATCTGGCAAACAGAATACAGTCACTGCTTATCAATTGTCCAAAAACAAAACCTTTGTTCCAACTCATTTTCAAGAAGTGTTCATCATTTTGAGATTTCATGGAGAATAAAGTGTACAGCACTGACAGAATGGAGTAGCACAGCAAAACAATGGTGGAAGCTGATGTATAACAGCTCTGATCTTGATAGAACCTGGAGTGTGGCTGTATATTAAAATGCATATCCAGATGTGTCACCTCAACTTCCTCTTGGTTACGTGCTCTTTTAGAAACATGCTTCTTGTTCACGGTCTCTCACAAAATGCAGTTAGTTATGTGATCTAGTGTAGGGAGTGGAGAAAAAAGCTACAGAACGACTGTCATAAAGGTGCAAGCATTTTCTTTAGATTTTGAAGTTGTTGTATACATTATGCAAAGGATCGGCACCCTGGGATCAGTACTGCAGGCACGAGTGCTGGTTGCCAAAAATTTCAGCAATGTTTTACCAGCAAAATTTATTCAGTTCAATTAGTCAGATAATCTTAATAAAAAAAAAAAAAAAAAAAAGAAGGGGGGGGAAAAAAAAAAAAAAAAAAAAAAAAAAAAACTTAAATTGAATGAGAGCCCATGAATTTTTTCCCCATCAGTACTATGATGTAAATTTTTTCCAACAACAGCCATCAGAAACCAGAAACACCTGGACTGGTCTTGTTAACACCATTCACGTTATCATCCGACTAGTGGTCCCCACCTTGCTGTCCGTCAGGTCGTAGATCTTCTGGCTGATGTAGGTGACATCAGGCTTTGGCTCGTTGAATGTGGCTCGGCGTGAGATGTTGCGGTTGGGCTTTGACAGCCGCAGGGTGGACCCGTCCAGGCGCACAAAGATTGAGTGAGTAAGCGTGGCATGGTATGTTTCTGGATCATAGTTGTGGATCTCATTCATCCAGCCCTGGGGAAACCCAGACAGCAACCGCAGGTCAGACAAGTGAACTACATGCAGCAAGTCAGCAGGGTTGAAGGGGAAGTGCAAACATCAAAATTCTAAAACTGTAGATACAATAGCAAAATCCTTTTACATTTTTGAGCAACTTATAGAACCATAAACAAACAATCCAGCTCCAAGAGGTGGTTTGTAACCAGAAATTTACTCAAACCTTACAGGTTAACTCTGGAGCAGAAGAGTACAAGGCACAATTTTAAGGAAATTTGCTGTGGAAAAATGCAGTGGTGCAACCTACAAAGACAGAGACCACTGACAACCAGAAGGTTTTGTGTCATTCAGTGCTTGAGAGGAACATAGTTATAATTTGTTAACTAACCACAGGAAGAGAGAATAACCTATGTGTGGACTCCTGGCCCTGTTGCTGCATTAACCTATCCAAGCTCTCCAGGAAAAAAAAAAAAAAAAAAAGAACTTCAAATTTTCACAACAGGGGGCCCTTGCTCCACTGTGCATCTGCATTCCTCCATAACCCAAAGTGGAAGCAGTAAATGTGAGGGTCTCTGCAGGAAGAAATTGATTCTCCCCTGCCCATCAATCCTGCCATTGGCTTTGGGAGTCCCAGTACCATGCCTAGAGGCGCTTTAGTGATTCAGCCACTG
The DNA here is from genome assembly GCA_018136845.1 of Heterotis niloticus. Taxonomy (NCBI): domain Eukaryota; kingdom Metazoa; phylum Chordata; class Actinopteri; order Osteoglossiformes; family Osteoglossidae; genus Heterotis; species Heterotis niloticus. Next base: position 6,060 of record JADBHE010000201.1, read on the forward strand.
GACAGGCCTTTGAGCATGGTGATCCAATAGTAAACCCACCAGCCTAAAACAATTGTAACACTTAAACATTTTCAATGCATTTATACGATATCAAACAATGGAAGTTATCAATATTCTCGAAGTCTAGTATTGTATAAGGGCAGGAAATGTTGCAATGGTTTTGGACAATGAAGGTTACCAGCTCATGTCCCTGTAGGTACCCTGGACCAAGGTACTTTGCTTTATTAAGCTGTCTAGCAGTATGTAACTAAAATATTTTTAATAAATATTATTATTAATCTGCAATGTTTACAAGTGGTGGCCATTTACAAGCATACTACATTGTACAGTTGTTTCTGCCACAGTCCCCAATTCACACTCATCACTCACATCACTCAACCTGGCCAAGTGTAACCTCAACAAAACCCACAAACTCATTCCTTTCACAAACTGCATTTGATGGAAGTTGCAGGGACAACACAGACCAGTTTGTTTGAACTCCCTGAACGCTAGCACTGGGCAGCATATCCCGCAGTTAAACAGCTGCTGAATGCGCTAACAGTTTGATTACCTTAAATCACTTCAGTTGAAAATAAAAAAATAATTTGAAAAGAAATAACTTACCCATAAGGCTTAGCATTCTCAAACTTTCATTTTTCCTCTCAAAAAAAAAAAAAAAAACCTAGTGCACTTATAATAAATAACCATTTTATTCCAAATGTGAAAATTTCAAACTGCAAAAACTTCATATTCTGGGTAACAGGCATACTAGTGCCAACTTGAAATTATTTATTTTATTTTTACCAAAGTGTAGTAAAAACGACTGACATATTTCTTAATACGAAATAGTTGCAAGTTAAGCTTGCCAACTGACAAGATGGTGACCATGACAGAAAAGCAAAATATAGCATAACATATCCTTTGTTGGTGATGTTAAAGTCACACCTATGATGACCTACAGTGTAAACAAGAGATAGCCCAGCTCACATTATTATTATTATTGTTGTTATAACTCTCTCCCGACAGCCTCGATGCCAACAGGCAGCAAAGTATGCTTTTTGAAATCCAGTTTTCAATTAACTATACTCAAATTAGCTGTTTATTAAATGAATCACAGGATTCAAATTGTATTATACTGAAGGGATTAGCTGAGGACCTGTTAAGATTTGACTGTCACTTGTATGAACAAAGAGATAAGCAAAAAATTTTTTGCTTAGTTTAAAATTTCCTGCTGCACTCCTTAGTGGGACAGAACTACATACAGGAAGGTCTAGTCAAGCTGTGGTGCTATAATATCCACAAAAAAAAAAAAAAAAAAAATCAGAATACAGCAGATTTGCCCTTAAAGAGCAGCAATGGTTACTTCAAGCTCTGTTAAAAACTTGCCACACCTGCATGTTCATCCAATGGGGTAACAGGTCACATAATGCATTATTAAACTATTCTTTATCCAAATGAACAAATCTGTACAAATATAAGGTTGGTACATGACTATAAATCATAAGTGCAAATTTTTTCAGCTTTGGATGTTAAAAAGCATACAGTAGGGTGTTGTCAGCCCTATCCCATTTAGCCTTGTAGCTGCTGAGGGTGATTTACACCATCAGTGCCTTATAATGTCAGTTTCTCAGATGCTGCTGCTCTTAATAATGACACCATGTCTGCGTTTTTATCTTTCTCAAGGACAAGACTATTAAACTTTCACAAATAGTTCGCAATCTACAGACATAACAGTATAAAGAACATTGATTAGTCAGTGGGTTATGTAGCCTGGTATGGGATGGAGGTGATCACATGTCCCAGATAAAGGAGCAGGACAGTAAGATTCACCAATAAAAAAGGTTTTATTTAGAAACTGACAACAAAACACAAACGGGACACCTTTAACTGTAAATAGGCAACAATTAAGACAACTAACTTGACTAACAAAAGCTACAGAAATAAGGCTTGCATATTACAAATCTGGGCCCCACTTCAAGGGGAAGTAGATTTCCCAAATCCCTGTTCTCTAACCAGTGGCTTTAAATGTATTTCCCAAAATTATGTCAAGTAGCAGCAGTTGATTATCCTTATTCTGTTGAGACAAAGCAGGGATGGGCATTGGGGAGCTACGCCTCAGCTCAACTCTGCCCTATGGAGTGGCTGTTACCACCCAGCTGGTCACAAGACTGAGAAAAAGGCAGGAAAGATGACTGCACATTGTTAACATGACCATTCACAGTCTCATGAAAGGCATAATGGGTACTTATGGAATGTGAAAAGATCCCATTAGCAAATGGTACAGCTTAACATTTTCACTGTTTGATGTGGCAAAGGGTATTGAACTACTGTAAATTAAGCCATTTTAGTTTCTGATGGAAAGTGGGTGGGATGGATTCAGGAACCAGCATCAGTGGGCACAGCACCAGGGAGGACCGCAGCAGATGAAAGGGTGAAAGACCATGTCTGCAGGAAAGGAATCCTCAAGACTGCCACTACCTATAGTACGTTGCCTGCTGGCACCCAGAAATATGGCAGCTGTAAAGAGGATATCATACAAAAGTAGAAAGTCAGTTTTGTGGCTTTCTCAGGAGAAACAAGCAACCTGAAAAAACCCCATTTTAATAAGTTTGGCAACCTTATAATTAACCATATGACTTAACAGTTGCTGTGTCTAGATTGTATACATAAAGGCTTCAGTAAACACTGACAGTGGGGTCTAAACTAGTATAAAATGCTGGCCAACCTCAGTCAAGGAGGGTAAAGTGTGACTCTACCATTGCAATGCTACATGAAGCAACAGAAGGCAATGTAGCACTTTCTAAAACCACACTACTTTTCGTAGAAACACAGAAAAACACGGTACCAAAGTATCCTGACATTTTATTGCTGCATCATCTATGGCCATCTCCCCTGGTGTTTGGCAAGTCAGAATCTCTAGAAGTAACAAACCAAGCAGTCTCACCCAACTCATTCAATCGTGTTTATAGTTTCATGCATTGTGTCCAAGGAGTAAGAGAACATCTTAAATTCTGCTGCAGAACCTTCAGAAAAATTTACACAACCTTCAAGCTACAGGAACAGTTATACCCGCTGAAGGCATAGCACAAATGGGCGGATTTGAACCCGTGTTATATAATCTCTGTTACAGCAACTCATAAAACACATTGTAAAGTTTTGATGCACTTCAGATTACACATAATTACAATGAACAACTATTTACATGGCTACATGAGCAAAATCTGTCTTGGTGCATCTGCCTCTACTTGTTTTTCATCAAATTAGCCAGTAAGATGATAAGGGATCCTGTTTTGTCCAAAACACAGATGCAGAAGAGTATAAAAAAAAGCCTACACAAACAAGGAATACGTAACACGATCAAACAGAATGGCATGTCAGGCACTTAAAGCTATTAGACCCTCTTCAGCATGAGATTACTCTTCTCATTATGGCTTCCAGCCCAGCAAAAATGCACAAGTGTCTATTCTACCAGCACCGGACCAAAGGAGGAACTGAGAGGAGTCACGGGTATTTCCATATTCAGGGAGTGTCATTTACCTCTAGGTGACCTCCGGGTTCAATCTCAGGCCAAAATCTGTCTACACTTTGAAAATATGGAAGCTACGTTTTAAGCCAATTCGTTTGAATGGGGCCCCACTTCTGAGAAGGGTTACAGTTCTAGTATCTACAGTGGAAAATGGAAGAACAAGTTGACAGACATGATATCACAGCCTCTGCACAAACACTCACATATACAGTCTAACAGCCTTCCCTTAAGCACAAAACACTTTAAAATGAATAAAAATATGTGCAAGCTGCACTGCAGCTCAAATTGAAATGTGCTGCTACAAAATTATTCAAATTACAGGTAAACCTCCAGTTTATACAATGTTGTACAGCTAATCTTTTAATACCACCACCTGGTTTTTGCAACAGATGTCCTACTACAATGCAGAGCCAAAACAGAGCCCCAGAAATGTGTCTGCAAGAAATCAAGAAATTCCAAGTTCTTGTGTCATGCCACTAGTTTCTTCTTCTACTGCAATGGCTTACAAAATAATCCTGTGGACCACGGCAAGCTGGAAGGGTACATGGTTTGCTAATATCCCTACAGTTTCCTTTTTCATGTATACTTTGTTTATAGGTGTTTGTAGAATGCCTCCATTTTAATATTATAAAGTGTAATATCACAAAATTGAGACAAAATGTAGAAAAGCTTGTGAAAAAGAAAAGGAAGGTTTAAAAAAAAAAAATAGAAATGATTACCTGTGTATGCTGTATGGAAAAATGCTACATATGTTACAAGGTGTTTTATTTTACCAAAATTGTGTTATTTGGAAAAGTTGGCTTGGGGTTTTTTGATGAGATTTAACATTTTATTATCCCGCCCTCCCATTTAAAATAATGCATAATAGGATCCCAAAAGATGCAATTTCAAACTGCACAGCATTTCCAGGAATGAATTAGGTACATGAAAAGGGGTTTACCTGCAGTCTATTTAAACCCATCAATTAGTCATAGTCTTACTACAAGGTACTAGACTGTTTGAGGAGTTGTTTGAAGAAATGGAAAGACATTTACTGGTAAAATGTAAGCTGTTATTGAAAGAAATAAATCGTTATGTCCCTTGCCATCCACAAAGTCGCAGTCCCATATTGTGTTAATACAACAGCAATAAATCTGCACTTCATAATCCCTTCAGGAATGGTGGGGTACTGCAGTTTTATCACCAGTGGAAATGTCAAGATTCGCATTTACTTTTAAAACCATTAACAACATAAATATGGCAGTACAGAACGTACAAATAGTTTTGATGGGTCAGGCAAGTACATCTTAAGAACAAGAATGGAAAACACTGAGGAGTGTTTCACGTCAGGCTCTGGAATACACTAGAAGCCCCAATATACTTGCTTTACTGCATTAAGCTTCCCTGAACTGTACAATTACGCTGAATAGGAAATGTAGACTTTCTTTACCACTTCCCAAATGGATCTGCAAGGAGAGGTAATATGATAGCAGGTCATCCTTCATACATTACTGACTTCATGCAGTGTACCAGATTGCCACTGGCTGAACAAGGTCAGAGCCTCCATGGTTGTAAAAGCCCTTACGATGCATAAGGGATGAGTGATCGGCGAAATTTGACACCGCTCACCTTAAACATGCCTGGCTCCTTGATGTCCAGGCGCGCTGCCTTCCAGCACTTGGCCTTCCTCCTGCTTTGTCCAGGGCTCTGACCTGCTCTCTTGGGGGCCGAAAGCCACACCACACCGATGGCCAGCATGAACCCGACCGCAGCCCCAAATAACAGCCCACCGAGGTAAGCAGGAAGAGGCAGGACAAAATAGCTATAGACAAGGGTGGTGAGGATGATCAGGAAGGCATAGGGAACAGTAGGTGCCGGCCCCTCCGCATCAGCCTCATCATCGCTGCAGACCCCTGCCCCTGTCCCCTGCACTGGATGGGTTCTGTGCGTTATCTCTCCTGGTCCATCACCCTCTGTCTCTGTGTCGGTCTCAAAGTCCTCGCTGTAGAGTTCGCAGAACTCCTCATCTTCTTGCCGTGCTAAGGCCGACATAGAACACTTATCTAGTGCCAGTGACGAGGCCTTGGGGCTGCGGGTCTCAGTAGTGTCAACCTCAGTTCCTGGCAGGCACTCCCCCTCAGAGTCACATTCCTCCTCCTTGATGCTGTAGTTGTTGTTGTTCTCTAGGTGGCCGTTGAGGCTGGCCAGGTTTGAAAGCTCCGATGTGCTGGATGAGAGTGCTTTGTGCCGATGGCCTCCGCCTCCCCCACTGCTCTCATCTCCTATGATCTTGCTGAAAAGCTGCAGGGGCTCATAGATGACCTCGGAGAGTCGTCGTTTTGTGTCCTCAATTTTAGCCTCCATCTCAGCCACCTTAAAAAAGGAGCGGCTGTCAGGCGAGGTAAGTGGGGAGGATGGGGCGGTTTTGGAGTCACTAGAGACGGAGGCACGGGGCTGGGTGAACTGTTTGAACAGATGCAGATTGAGCCGAGAGTCAGGCAGGCGGTGGGATCCTGGATCCTGATCTTGCCGGGAGGTGTCCGTGGAGAGGGACTTCACAAGGTTCTTCATTAGGTGACGATGCCGAATTGATGGAGGTGTGACCAAGCCTTCCCGTGGCTCTGCCTCTGTGGATAAAGACTTCACTAAACTCATGAATGGCTTGTCAATTGAAGGCAGGGCAACTGACTTGTATGGAGAGGAGCTAGAAGAGGCGGAAGTCCGAACAGGAGGGGGGCCTGGGTTCTTCTGCTCTGTGGGCCAGGATGAGCTGGTGGTGCTGCAGCTTGAAGCCACGTGGATGGAGGAAGGCAAGATGGAGAGGGCAGAGCTATGGGCGTGAGGGACAGATGCCTGAGAACTAGACACAGGGGGGAGCGTGGTGGAGGACACCGGCAGTACGGCAACATCAGACGACACTACTGGTTCAAGGCTGCCATCAAATTGAAGATCCTCACTTGCCTCCAGGGCTGTCACCACACTTTGGTCCTCATGTTCAAGTCCCAGGGCAGAGGAGGCCAGTACAACAGGACCATACAACTCCTCCTCTTCCTCCTCTTCTTCCTTGCCCAGTGCAGAGAAGTGAATGGTGATTGTTTCCCTTGACACTGAGCGTTGGACCTGTAGCTTGGGCGCAGTGGGTGGCCGTGAGGAAGTGGGACCCAATCTCTCTGCATGGCTACTGCTCTGACTGGTCATTGCAGTGCTCCAGATTTTTCTAAACCTACAGTGAACAGAAACAGACAGAAGAGATTAGAGTCGGTCCCAATTTCATTTCTTTAGCGTGGCAGTGTTCAAGGATGACATGGGAGATGCTATGAAAAGCATTCCAGAAGACTAATTAGTGTTTTATGCCTCTCCATTCTCACCAACTCTTATTTAGCTTTGGAAATATTTCTGTTCTGACAAGAACATCAAAAGAAGAGAGGTTTTCATACAGGTCTTTTGAGTCAATGCTATAAAATGAGCATTCTCAAGAACCAAGATGCACCCCTCAAAAGACTATTAAAAAAAAAAAAAAAAGACTGGTTGGAAAAGGCTAACAGAGGGACTAAACGATTCGGACTGTAGTTTAACATTTACAGGCTCACAAGAGTGAGTTTATTAGTTCATCAATCCCTTTTTCTTAGATGCATAGCAATACCCCCACACCCAATATATTTTTCATTCACATTTCAAACAGGTAAAACTATTTATCTGCTGCTTTCTGGTATGTAACAAGACCATCCGCATATGCCTAAGAGTTTTAAGTCTATTCTAGCCCTAGAGTGAGAAACGATAACATCTAACACCGTTTAACAAACACTTTGTTAAGTGAATCCTTGGGCCACACCAGACCGTGGCTTCTATTTCTATAGGTGACAAAACCCAAAAAAAAAAAAAAAATTGCAAAGAAAGCAAACAACACGAATGGCTCCCCAGCTGCAGTAACCAGGTGACTCTGCTTGGCTCCCTTATCTCTAACCAGCTCAAACAATTCCTATCTCAAACACATTATCAATGCTGCAGCCCTGAAACACACCTTTCCCAGGTAACTGATATTGCCAAGCAACCAGTGGACAACTCCCAATGATTTAGCTACCCAAATATCTCATACGATTTGGCTAATCAAATATACAAAATTTATTCATCCTGTAAACATTTTGGCATGTGGGATGATGTTAAAAAGACAACACAGCCCAACAGAAATGTGGGGTTCAGAGTCTTGAGATAGAACAGGGTGTAAAAATTCACACCAGGTGATGCTTCTAGATAACAGAATTGTAGTGGTTTGGAGCGGGGGGGGGCTTGGGTATTCTGAGAAATTGGGTACCACACAGATGGGTTTTTCTCTTGAAAAGGGGAAGGGAAAGAGAAGAAAAAAAAAGAGAGGGGGGGAGGAAAAAAAAAAAAAAAAAATCGAAAAAGCAGGAAGATGGCGCGAGGGGACGGTTTCCACAGGTCTCAGCCTGGTCCCGGGTGGTAGCATGAGGCACAGCCTTGTTTGCCGAAACGCTGACGTCAGAACCACTGCATTCACCCACTGTTAATAATTAACTACCAACAACAGCCTGTAGTGATACTCACAGCCAAACGTGGAAGCCGTTATTTGCAACACCAGGACTTTCATGCAAGAGGAAATTGCACTGTCATAGCAATAACAGCAGTAAAACACTGAGTCATACATATTAGTGAATTATTAAATGGAGCTGCTGAATTCTGCAGCACACTGGAAGTGTGAGATTGCTCTATTAAAAAGTCTGGCACATCTTATTCGCCTTCTGTCTGTGTCTCTGGGTATCGCTCTTGTCCATATGCTTTCACACCTGTTCTTGGCAACCTGTATTGTCCTGTGGCCTGTGAGATATTCACCGTTGTCTAAGACAGCATCCCACAAACTCAGAAGGGCGTAGCCATAGAGGAATGGCTAAATATTACCTGCTTGTGAGACTGATGAAATGGATTGCGCTGGGAAGCCCTCGCCGTCTCCTAGCAACTATGCTGCCCTGGGTTCAACTTAGTCGAACAACAGAAACACTTCTGTTACAAGGATTTTCTGTTGTCACTTTTCATCAAAAGTGGCTTGCATATCTTATAACTTTACCCTTGACACATCCTTGCTCTGTTGAACAATACAGAGTACAACAGCAGAACCCCTTGGATACTTGGTCAGGTGACCGAAGGGTCCTTAACTAAAGTGTTATTTGCTACCTAAGACCTGGCAAAACCTCTAGGAAAACCAACACCATGCGATACATCAGCATTCCTTCAACATCTCCCATGCTCACATGATGATGAGACCAACTCAGGATTTGGTGCCACTCCAAGCATAACTGTCACTCATATGATCAAATGTAAAAAATAAATAAATAAAAAAAGAAAGAATCTACTTACTCATTTGAAACCTCTTAGACAGGACAGGCTTTCGGCAGACACTCTTAGACAGGACAGGCTTTTGGCAGGAAAAGAAAAAAAAAACTGCATTGTGCAACGACAGAACAAATGTTTTCACTTCAGTGTGAGATTTCCGTATTGTGGATGTCAAATGTAACAGCTGGGTAAGATTAGACCATAAACTTTCTATTGCTGCACAACAGCATTTATCCCACAAAGTGCACATCTCCATATACTTTCCACAATAAATACTCACCAACTTTGCATGCACTGCGCTGAAATATTAACACATGTAGACTTGTGAAGGTATTTTCTCACATTATGAGGAAAGCTGGAAAGTTACAGCTGAAGACTGACAACTCCAAGAAAGGTGCGGGGGGGGGGGGGGTGAGGTGACATCATCTTAATATTTGCATTACAGGAGGGCAGCGGGCAAACTGTAGACTTTACAACACGCTGATTAATCCCTGATGTAAATGTGCAGACCTGCGCAAGGCTATGTTACTAAATTTATAGTACTGAACGGCTGTCTTAAACTACTGCTCGGTCGGCTTAGGTTCATCAGGACCTAGAAACACCGCTTGACCAGTTTACAGTTGGCCATCTTTACCACAGTAATTCAGAGCAAGTTCCTTTCTCAAGAACACTACATCAGTAGGAGAGAACAGGACTTGAAATAAAAATCTTAACAGGAGTACACGTTTTAGAAAGTTGCTGTAAAAACCCTAACGTATAAATAAATGAAAAAAATAAATGTACGTGCACCAGCACCGTGATACCTTTCCAAAGCCATGGTGTGTTCAGTCCTGATGTTCATCTGCAAATCTTTGTTCCAGCTTTGGAACGAAACATCTGCTTTAACTTCCTCTCATGCCCAAATCTAACGCTTTTCTAATCTACTACTGGGGAAAGGAGGGCCTTAAAAACCTGTAGGACTCAGACCTTCAGGACCATGAGTTGGAAAGTCCTTTCATTTGGTGATTAAGAATAAGCTCTACATTATTATCCCATTTTTTGTTTGTTTGTTTGGTTACAGAAATTTTGAAAAAGTGTGATTCACGAGGGTGGAGATGGAGCCATTTAGCGGGTAAACATGCTGTGTGTTTAAATGAGTTCAAAGGGAGTTTTAATGAACATTTCTTCTAGGATGTTAATTAAAACTGAAAAGCCAGCACATTCTGTGTTTACCGCCTGTGAAGAGGACTGTAGACTCTCAAGGGTCTCCAGCGCAGGTTAGAACAGGAAATTCCCCTTAATTAGTTCTAAGCACCCACAGCTGTGAACAAATGCAACTGAAATGATGGCAAATGAGGGCACGTAGATGTAAAATATTGGGGGGAGAAATCTTATGAATGAACTTATTAGTAACAATTGGACACCATCAATTTACAACTGAAGATATTCATCCATTGACATGGAGATTTATTTCTGTACTGCAGACCCAGCACAGTCTTTGTGACTGTAAGCGTTTAGCTGTCAATCCTTCATAGTAAATCTCATTTTTGGGTGGCAAAAGAAACAAATCCCTCTCTCCCTCTGTACAAGAATACAAAGACCCAGTAATGATGATAAATGTTTCAACTCAGAGCTTAAGCGCATCTACGGATTGTGTACATTGATTTGTGTAACAGTTTAAATAATAAAAAGTTGATTTAAAAGTATGCATAAACTCAACCAGTAGGATTATCGTTTCCAGATATTTTACAGCAGTATTTATGAACGACCATACTCACTGTCAAATACTAACTAACCAATGGATGACCTGGTTACACTGACAGCAACGGGACAGTAGCAAGAGCGGAATGGTGTTAAAATGCTTAGAAACTCGACATATTCAACACTCAAAGCCCTAAGGAGCCACGTCCCAAGTCACACAACCAGAGGAAGAGGAATCACTCTCCTTCATAAGGGCAAGTCAAATGAGTAAAAGTACAGCTTTTCAATAAATAAACCTGCTTTTTGAATTATAAGTATTGTCATCATGTGTATTTGAGAAAAACAAAATAACACACTATCATAACACAATAACACAGTTTATGAAGTGACTGTCAAAAACCAAACTGAACTTCTTGTCACCTTGATAAAGGATAGTTAGCAAGCTAGCAGCACAGCAGAAGAGCAACAGCTTGTTATTACATACATTTGTAGATCAAATGTTTAGATTGTGTATACTAAGACTGACATCCTTTGGCAGACAAAATCAACAACACATGAATGCAGTGTGTAGCTAGTACACACTTGAGGATTAGGGTTATGGCAAATGTAAGGGCATTACGGCCTTTAGGTTAGATAAACCCAGAACCAGAATGCTGGCTCTAACAGGAAGTAGGGGTGAGTCAACAAGAACAAAAAACAAGACTAAAGCAGAAAATAAAACTTGCTAGCATCACTACAAAATAGGAAAACTTTGCAGAATTCAAAAATTCAACATCAAATTACAATAATGAACAGATTCACCGAGTTACCATGAAAACATTGATAACGTTGGCATAGCTGAACATGTTCATGACATTATCTCTGGGTACAGTTTTTAAGTAAAGAAGAACAGTTCACCAAAACAAACACTTTGAAAGTGTGCTAACCATTACATGCGTTCACATGTTCAATTAACATATTAAGTAACCTTATTTATAAAAATATATTTCAGACCAATAATACTTGGCAGGTCTTCAAATAAAATAATGCAGCATTTTAGTCTACACACATTTTTACCAGTTCTTTTCAAACACTTATAATACGTTTCAGTTAGGATACATCACAAGTTTAACTTCTAGACAGTATAAACTAGTATAAAATTTAGCATTCACAATTTGAGTTTATAACAATGCATTGAGCTGACTTTTTTTTTTTTTTTTTTTTTAATTGAGAACTTCCACCCACTTCCCCCTGCCAGTAAATAAACTAGGCTGTCACTCAAAGCAGAACAAAACTCTTCAATGAACTCTGTTGGGTCAAAAATAAAATTAATTATCAACTTTAATTTCCAAAAGGTCTTAATCATCTGAATCCACAGATGTCAGCTGATAGTACCATGGCGCTACTAAGGGTTACGGAAAATGAAACTTGATTGGTTAAAACTGACAGCAGCCAATAAAATACAGAGAATCCACCCAGTAAACTGTCAAAATTTACCAAAAGACACCATTCCTGCTGAATTTAACTGAACCATGTGTTAAAAGGATAAATGTCACCATTACTGCTCTGCAGGTTCCACAAATATACATGGAGATGGAACTTTATGTACCAGAAAAGGTGTAAGAGGAAAAAACTGGATTTTTTCAGATTTTTAGGTCACAGCAACATACAGACAGAACACCAAGAGATTGGTGACTGACCTTCCAGAAGCTCAGTAAGGCTGTGTAGCACAGGTATGATCTTGCAGCACTGTTTAATAATCTCCAAGTGTGTCCATACATTCCAGAATTTTCAGATCAGAGATAATTAAACACACCAAACATCCACACACTTACAGCTGAACTTCAGGTGTAGACCATAATATTTAAATACATCTGTCAGCATAGACACCTCACACTCCCATAACATCAGAAAGAGAATGGCTGTATATACAGTTGACCAGAAAAATGAAGCTGTCCTCACATGTCAACCGTAAAGAATAATAGGAATTGTTTAAAATGAAACAAAATGCAGAAATACAGCTTCTAGAATTGCTCATGGCAGTGAGTTATTTCTCTGGTTTAGTTCATTCTGTTCAAAGTCTATTTGCCTTGTTTGAGGCTGCAATAAAATGATAATTGTGGACATTTACACAAGCCTCCATCGAGTAAGATGAATTTAATTTTTGGGTCTTCAAAGTTTACCACTGACGTGTAAACAAGTATGACCAGCAACCCTTTAGAGCTTTTCTGGAGCTATTTAACTAATATTTGGCAAAGGTCTGGACTGCGAGCAATCAGAAACCAAAGAGAAAGACCACACTGGACTCCTAAGTATCACTTAACATTTCTCCAGATTAGAACAGTGTTGTATGTAACAAAATTAACAAAACTCTTAGACCTGGAATCTTATGAAACTTATGAAAGGCAGAGACTTGACTCATGCTGGGTAGCAAACAGGCCAACCTGGGCTGGAACCAGTTAGTAATTTGTTTAATCTGTGCCACCCAAAAATAGTCTTTCATGTGGTGCTGCAGCCCTGATCACCTCTGTAGTTGGCTGAGTTTGGAGACCCTGATTCTGGACCTCTTATTGTTCCAGATATATATGAATATCAAGGTATGCTGTTTATTTTTTTTTATTTTTTATTTTTTTTTTAAAGAATTCATCTGACAGGGAACAAGGTAGATTTTCGAACAGGTGTTGCAAGCAAGGCAAAATATTCATGCTGACCACATTAATTCCGTCAAATAACAAAATCAGGAAAAACAGGATTAAAACCTCCCATGCTGTACAGTATATTCTTGCTCATATTTTAAGTAAATTTCCATTAGCATGACTGTTTGCACGCTGCAACTATTCACAGAGATGGGAACACACGTGATATTCCATGGCAACAGATGCCCAAGGCAGAGGGGTAAACCAACATCTTTATGACTGACAAAAAAATCCAAATTGGAATGCAACGGTTGTTCTGCCCAGAAAGAATGTTTAATGGAGCAGACAGTCATCGTACACAAGGTAAGGCTGATCACACTCATTGCACTCATCTTGCCAACGACAGGCCATGTGACTTTCCCTGGAGGCCTAGGGAGCATGGGTACATGTCAGGTGGGGTGTGTCGACAGATCCTTTCTGATGGCGTGAAATGGTTTCCACAGCAACACAAGCAGGAGCTTTGAGAAACCAAGTTGTTGTGGTGAGGAGTGGAACTGGTAGAAATTTCTTTTGAAGAGATGTGAGAGTGGCTACATATTAAAATGTTCTCACTGCAGAGAGACGGAGTTCTGCTGTTCATTACAGGGTACATGGAATCTCGCCTCCTCTCTGTTCACAAATGGAGGCATGTAGACAATGTACGATTGTCACGGTTTCTCAGTTCTGTAAATGTCTGCACCAGCATTTTCAGACAATGGACAGAAACAAATCCAAACAGCCTCCTAATACCAACTGTGCCCACTGAGAACATAGTACCCATTGCTGATCTTTCGAGCAAGAGAATAAAAGCACAGCTTCTCTGATGGACTGGTCCTTTACATTCATCCTTTTACAGCCAGAAGGAGGACTGGCCCATTTGGATAGGACGAAGAGCTTTTAAGAATCACAAGGACTGTTTGATCAAAGTCGTCCCTGCAAGAGGGCTTTCTGAAAATCCCCAGACCTCTCAGAACCACCAAGAGAGGAGGTGATGTGGGGGGGGGGGGGGGCTCAGATCAGAAGCAGGACTGCTGGCTGCGTTCACTCAGGCAGAGGCCCAGGCAGCCAAGAGCCGCTCATCAGCACACAAGCTGCCATCCGGCAACCAGGCCTCCTATTAAGGCCTGAGTCACATGGCACAGTCAAAATAAGAAGCCTGAAGGCCTTCTATTGCCAGTCTAATCTCACCAACATCCTCAACTACCCCAAAACTTCTGCTAAAGATGTTTCCTGATGCAACAGCTCAGACACACAGTTACACTGGGGATAAAAGCTGTGTGGATCCATTATCATTCTGAAAAACTAAGGATTGTAAAGATCTACGCAGAGGAGTATCTGATATGTTAAAATCGCCATATTAAAACTTGGCCAAAGGAAGCAAAGCAAACGTAGACGAATCTCAGGACAAAGGCTGTAAGGCAAAGTGAAAATAACTTGGAAACTCGGGGAAACAACAGAAAACATGGTGGCCAGTATGAAAAGTATGCACCCATGTCTGTGCTAGGTTGGTGGATGAAATGCACAAATCAGCTCAGATTCTATTCCATGTAAATATAACGGGTTCAAGCCACTGGGAAAAACTGCCTATGCTAAAAGGACTTATTTGTCTCGATTTGCCTAACCTGTTGCTGAGCCTCCAGCAGGCTGCAGTGATAAACTCCCAGGGGAACCACCATAGATTTACACAGTATTAACAGATTTGGCTCAATGGGGAGACTCTAATGATGTGTGCAAGTTCATTTGCAGAGGCCAACTGATCATCAAGTTGTTATATTACACACTCTTGTGCCACAAGGCCTAAACAGCATAAAGATGTAAACATCTCAAACTTATTCGGAATACTTGACTGCAGCAGTAATATTGAATAAGCTGGGCCTGCAGCCTTGTAGAATTCCAGGCGTCCAATTGTTCCACTACCTAACATCCGCATGTTACCCATTAACATTTTGTGTTTCTTCAATATCTGTAGGATAACTTACAGGATATTAAAGTGACCAGAAAGTTTGTCACCACCTGCCATCAACCTTCCATTGTTTCAATCACAGCCTCAGAGGACATTTCTTTGGGAATCTGAGGTGATCTTAACAGTCTACAGCAATAATTGACATTCGAGCAAAGAGGATTTGAGACAAGAGAGGAGACCCTAACTGCCTTCTAGAACTGAACTATCAGAACCTAATTGGAAGGACAGTATGGCCTTCAGACAAACCAAGGTTATCTTGCTACAAAAAATGACCTTGCAGCTAAACAGTACTCTGACTTCTTTACAAAACAAGGCATTTGAATCAGTCATTCTGATAATGCATTGTGAATATTGTCTTTCATATGCAAACAAACTTGCAGGTAAAGATGCATTACATTTGTCAGATGAAGTTGCAACTGCTGAAATTCCCCTCTTCTCTGAGCCAAAACAGGCTGGGTCTGACTTGAGAATCAGATACCCAGTTGCTATGCCAACAGAAAAGGTGCCCCATGTGTTTCAATCGACCAGCTTTGTTTCCCTCTCCCTTTTACGCACACAGACACACACCTTGCAGCAAAAGGAACCTAATACCACGCTTCCCAAAAGTGTAATTAAATTCACCAAGTCAAAAGGTACGTGGATGGTGTAGACCAACCGACACAGCCCCACAGGGTTGAGGAAAGAAGCTGAGCTTCTTCTCTTTAGTCACAGGACCAGCCCGTTCTACCTAATGCCACTCAGTGCCAAGCGGAAGACTCAGACAATGTTGCTTTATCATTCAAATCTACTTCTTGCTCATGGACAAATACAAAAAAAGGTAATTATTGCTTATCATGCAAGTCTGCTGTCTGACAGGCAGACAGATCAGTGGCAGCTGACTGTTCTCTCCAGCTGTATGACATAACAAACCAGACCGAAAACAATACAGCACACCCACCCATGTTCTCTGAGATCATCTGGTCATCAAATTTTAACAGTCAGGACCAGAAATTGGCAAAGGACAAAAATCTAGCTGGGTGCAGAGTGCTCATTTCCCATCTATGGCGAGGGTGGGTGAAATTAGATGAGGGAATGGAGGCACCGTTGTTGACAGTTTCAGAAAGCAAACCCCATTGGAAATGAAATCAGTGAGGGGGGGGAAAAAAAATAAATAAATAAAAA
The DNA here is from genome assembly GCA_018136845.1 of Heterotis niloticus. Classification (NCBI taxonomy): domain Eukaryota; kingdom Metazoa; phylum Chordata; class Actinopteri; order Osteoglossiformes; family Osteoglossidae; genus Heterotis; species Heterotis niloticus. The sequence continues at coordinate 22,351 of JADBHE010000201.1, forward strand.
AATAAAGCACAAACTTCATTCCAAAACAAACCATACATTCTGTGTGGCCACTTGTTCTGAGATCAGGGTTGGCCTCAGCTAATCTCAGCAGAAGGCGGTCAGGTCATTCTAGTCACCTCCACGTGGCACTTTTATTGTGAGCTGGGATTAAAACTAATCCCATGTTGTGCCCAGAGTTTATTAAGGCAGCAAAAGTTACCACACTTCTTACTTTCATGACTGCTGACAAATTGTTCTTGCCTTGCCTAAAGCTACTGTAACACCTTTCCCACAACTGGGTAACAACCATTACCGAAATATTATTTTGTCAGAATGGGTTCTTCAAATTCACACAACTAGGGGATGCTTTATTTTAATCATGACATCTGTGGAATCACCTTGAGGGGATATGAAGGAAATATAAACCAGAGGTTCTCATCCTTTTCAATGCTACAGATCACTTAAAAAAATCTGATGAATGCTAAGGACCCCCAGAAAAATATACAAATGAAACATTGCATAAAAAAATAGCATTTATGCTATAGACAATAATTGCACAGTATTTTTTTTTACCCTCCTTAGGCAGACAAATTTTCAAAACAAGCCTGTGCTTCTTAGACCTCCTCAAGCTCATCTTCAGGACCTCATGAAGCCCAGGTTAAGAATTCTTGGTTTACAGCCATTTACATATATGCTGATTTACAGTAAGGAAGGAAGTTGAGATTCATATATTGCACATTAATATTAAAATAGTCATGGTAATAAGACCAGGGGCAACAGGAAACTTTGGAGCAATAATCTCTACACAATTACGTGAATAAGAGGTAAGAGTCCAATGCCACTGACTAATACACACAGGGCCACAGGATAAGAGAAAGAGGATTACTGTACAGCAGTTTGGTGGGTGAAAGAGTACATAAGTAATCCATGGGCTAGGGGTTCAGACCGCATTCCTTAACACCGCACTGCTTTCAGGAAGAGAAAGATCAGAAAAGCAGGACAGTGACAAGGGGACTGAGAAGATCACAGTTCTGTTTCTGGCAATACCATTTTGCAGCCTTCACAACATTTGTGGAACCACTTTTGAGAATTCATACTTGAAAGCACGTAAAACACAGCAAAAACAAAACACACACATGACATGAGGGATAAATTCAAACTGTCAAGATATATTTGGTTCATTTCAGCCTTTTGAGGAACTACAATCAATGTGAAACTCTTTACATGAAACATTCTGGTCTTAAATTGGCTACGATCCTCTGTATATTCAGATTTTGCCAAATGTACACCGGCATTTGTTTTCATCTCTTTAGCAGCTCAATCAAAGCTGCGTGTTGGAAGGGAAATCATACACTGCAAAATAAAGACCAATATCTTTTCTAAACAGTCATTTGTTAATATAGGGAATAAAGCTGTTTCAAGACTAAATTAAGCAAGCCTGGCTGTGACTTTTGGTTTCATACCAGGTATGTGGCAGTTCCCAGTTAACAAACACTTGCTTGTGACCCTCAGTATTCACCCCTTCATCTCTCTCGAGTGCCTCTATGCTGATAAGACAAATGGAGAAGGCAAACCTGAAGCTGAAGCATCATTTATGAACCAAAAACAGAACATGTCAAGGGTGTGAGGTGCCATCCCGTATCTTTTCATTCTCTTTAAGGCCGTGGCTGTTGATATTGGGCATTTGCTAAAATGGATTAAGGCCCACAGCTTGATAGCGGTTGACAGCTCCTGTGACATGTGAAATTGTGCTATGTCTTGCTACGCCAATCTGGCAAAAAAAAAAACAAAAAAAAAAAACATGAGGTCTGTACACGTCAGTCTGCCTGGGTCTACTGCCAGGCTGTATAAAAATATCCCTGAACCAGTGACGCGAAGGTTGGCCCAGCAGCAAAACAAGCACAGAGCTGTGTTAATTGGCTTTAGCCTTTCCTTTTGAAGCAAATGGCAGAAGAGGCTATGCTGCAAGCACACTAGCCACTATTAACCAGTTCAGGGGTTCAGTTTGCTTTCTTTGCTAAATAACGCGAATGAACCTTGGCTTTGTGGTCAGCCTTACGTAATCAAAGTAGAAAAGGTTAAAAAATGACCATCACAGTGGTTCTGGACAGCTTCCCTCCTACGAAGGCTAGTGGAAAGGGTGCACATATTCAATTATGTTACACGCTTGTGTCACTAATTTAACAATTATAATCTATACATATGACAAGATAAATAAGGACATCTGCTTTGATTTTAAATCTTTTGAAGGTCACTGATGTACTGTGATAAAATGGAGAAAGGAGGGGGGAGAAGGGGAAAAAAGAAATCAATACAACATGGAGCAAACACTTGTTAAATTGCTTCACCAATAAATTCTCTATTGTTGAATTCTCTAGGGTTATATTATGTTATGCTTAGGCTGTATCTAATTCAGATTGCTCAAGGGTGGCATCCTCACAGGATTTCAATGACCATTTTGGCCAAAGGACAATGCCATGAGGATGCAAACAGCTGGAAAACACCAAAGCCTCTTTATCAGCCTGTTCGCCATTACAGTGGTTACACGGTGTTACAAATGTTACCAATTTGGAGATGGCATCAGAAAAAAAGGCTCAAATTCTCAAAATATAAAGCCAGTCCGGCCAATACGTAACATTTAACAGTCAAACTATTAGACACAGAAGAGTCTACACCAAAGAGAACTAGTCAGTGGTTTAAGACTCTGACCTCTAATCAGATTGTGGCAAGAGTCACATGACAAAAGGCTGCTCTAAAGATACGAAAGCACAGGACCTGACATCAAGACATCCATGTTAAGATGTCTCTTAACACAAGGTCTTATTGCATGAAGTATGTTTCAGCAGTGATTCATGGAGAGGGGAGAAATAAAGGAACTTGAGTCACACTGTAGAATCCAGCAGCTTCAACTACTGTCCCCAACCACAGCCAGTGTCACTACTTTCTCCAAAAACACTCCAGGTAAAAAGACTTCTCATGTCAACATGATGCATGAGGCAACTTTTCTTTTGCCGTTAAGAGAAAAAACTAAAATTTATTGCGATCGATGGCTTAGGCTCAGGGAAAACCCACAGTGAAGCTGCAATCTATGGCAAAGAGAAAGTGGATTTGTCTAGAATAAGAGGTAGAAGGGCAGGGCTAGATTCATGGCTATGGCAGGTAGGTGGGGTCAGTGAATCTATGGTCAACAGGAGGCAGGTGTACCATGTAGATTCATGAAGGTAGCAAAAATATGCAGCTCAGCAGGAAGGCCTGGTATGTGGTACTGCCAGTTACCACCTCAAAAGTTAACTGGGCGATCAAACCACCTGCCACAGGAAGGGAGAGGACAGGTACAGCCATGAAGAAGTTGACTTTGAATGTCTCTGCTACAAAACAAAGGTCCACTAACTGGTCCCAGTATTGTGTTGTCCGTTTCTCTGACAATAAGGAGTTGCGAAAGTTTAAAAATAAATAAATAATTCCCTATATATACTGTACAGACACACACACACACACACACACACACACACACACACACACACACACACACACACACCCCCCAAACAAATATCTGTAGACATTTGCAGGCTGGCACAAAGACCCACGTGGTTAATTTTCCAGAACAGTCAAAATAACAAGAATTCTTTACGTAACAAGAGAGAATACTGTAACACTATGCCCAGTGTTTAGGCCAGGCAAAAAGTCACATTGGTCTGAGAAAACAATGACGGCTTCTCCGTTAAAGAGGGCCTGACCAACTCCTTATGAAAAGATGCCTTTATTCTGCAGTTTAATGACTGTGACAAATTTAACAGCACGGCCAGTTTTAAAGTCATTGAGTCAGGGCTGTCTGGGGATGAATTGCCAAAATGTCAAAGGAGAAATACTTAAAAATCCTGAACTCCTGATAATTTACAGCTTTAAAGTCATTAATAGGTGTATTCAGTATCACCTGTGGTGTGGCAGACGGTGAAAGTAGTGACATTTCGTAGGGAATCACAAGTTGTATTACTTGGCCAACCCTGCCCTTTGTCCATCTCTTTGGGCCAGTAGTCAAAAAACAAAATCATTACAATCTGGAACACTTTGGGATCCTTCAGCAACAGAAACATACATCAGAAATTTATCTCTGAATCACCTTTAGCCACTTGGCATAGAAAATTTTTACCCCAGCCTAACATACAACGTGAAAAACTGCACCCTCCACAACAACTCATTTCCCTGAATATAAGGCCTCGGTTTCACATTACCGTTTTTGTCATCAACAGCTAATGTATTCTACACTTAACAGAGACCTACACTGTTTCTCAAAAGCAGACTTATTACGATTGAATGAGCTACACGAACTGGACGCGGTCCCAACAAACTGCATCACTTCCACAGTCAGTCGCACATCCAGGGTCAGGTTTCCGCTGGGGCACCAAAGGTCAGCTGCTCTAGGTCAGCTGCTCTGGCAAGTAACCGACCCTGCCTTCCTGCTCCCTGCAGCAAGTGGACCAAAATAAAACACTCACAAGAAGACCGGTGACCACCTGCAATATTTTTAGAGACAGGAAACAACAGAGAAAGGTGACGTGCCAGATTACACCTTCAGGAAGATGGCTGCCCCCTGTAAATAATGAAAAGCAACAACATGATTTTGTGGACAGACTGTGCTAAAAGACTATGCACAATCTAACAAAACTGCAAAAATACATGCATGTCTTCATGAGAAATGCCTTAAAAAGGGCATTTTCATATTCTGCACAAAATCATTATGAGACGATAAAGTGTAAAATTAGTGCCTGGAGCGACCATTCAGCAGGGACTTGATACAAACAGGTGGCCACAAGTAATGGAGGCTTTCAGACCCCTCCAACCCATATAATTTGGATGATTTCGTCCAGGTTTCAAAATGCCCGACAGTGCTGTGCTCCTCAGCAGTTGAGACCTGGACTGGTTGCTGGAACCCTGGCTCCCGTGATCAGGATCACCTGGATCACTGTACCACTGCAAGTCTTGCTATGCATATTTAAGAAAAAGATCGCTCCAGGTACGTGTCATTTTTGTCGTGTGGCGGCGTGCATCAGACCCTACTGTCTGCAGTAATAAAGCCTTGCTTAAACATCAATGAGATACCCATAACCAAGGAAGTACTGTTGTCAAGTAAACACGATTAAAACAATTTAAAATCTGAAATTGTATCTGGAATCTGTCAGTGCTATAGCATCAAGAAAGCACATACATGTTCAAATACTGCTGTTGTACAATAAATAAATAAATAAAAAATTGTTAAGGTGACTGTAACCAGATGTGGGAACAACCAACCGTGTACCTGCAATCAAATTCATTTGTTAACAAGACAATTAAGGTGTGATAAACATAAGAAATGGATGCTGCAGGTCACCCATCCTACCCAACACAGACCTCCGAGTATGAATTATTTTAGGAACCCTATCACGTTTCATACTCTAGATAAAGACAAAGACACCTGAACTCGGAAATCCAGTTCACTTGACTGGCCCTTTAAAAACAACTTTATGCCCTGTCGTTTTATTTTCATAGTTTTTTTTTTTCTGGAAATGAGCGATGTTTGCGATGGGGAAGATCAATGGTACTGCGTACAATAGTTGCGGCTCGGTTTGAAATTTCACTCAACTTTTTTTTTTTTTTTGTAAGCGTGGGGCCAACTGAGTGGGGTTGCCATGCTGTCTGACACGGTGATGGAGCAATAAACCACAAAAGAAAGGGTATGTAATCCTGGCCTGAGCCAAATGTCCATGCTGGATCTGACCTTTATTGAAAAAAACAATGAAAGGGGGGGGGGAGAAAAAAAAACAAACAAACAAAAAAAAAAAAAACACAACCTATAATCTGTGGGACAAATCCACCCACAACTTACACAGTCTCCATCTACAACCTGTTGGAACAGACTGGAACATAGCTGCACATCAAACGCTTAATTTCCACTAACCACTTCTAACCCGTGCAGCAATAAGGTTTTTCAGGTCATCCAAGACCTGAAGAAAAAAGGAAAAAAAAAAAAAAAAAAAAAAACAAGAAGCAGATTCAGGAGACTCTCCCAGTGCTCTGCTGGTAGAACCTGTTACACTGGTACTCCTGCAGGTTTTATCTGCTTTGTGTTCACATTTCCTCCTGAACCACATTCTTGAGACATGTGCTATCTACTCACTGAAACAAAGCAACCCCTCAAGCAGCTATTAGGGCAATTCTGCTGGAGCCTTAGTATAAAAACAAGGCAACATTATTTTCTCTGGGAAAAGCACACAGCTTTAAATGACACGAGAAAATGAGTTTTGTTTGGTATTTGATCAGGCTTTTTTCTGGGATTGGTCAGTTTTCAGAAAGTTTGGAAAGCTTTTTAGAAACTTTCCTCTGGCAGAGGAAAACACACATATGAACAAATAAAAGTAACAAATAAAAGTAAAAATTTCAGCTGCCATTTATACAGAAATCTCACAAACCAGACAAATTTGGGATATATACACACACTCCTGTTGTGACCTTGTTACTTCAGTTTCCATGCTCATGTTCCTAACTGAAATAAAGACTAAATCCACTCAGCCAGTATGAGCTACACTATTTACACAGGGCCTTATTGTTAGACGACAGGAGATATACAGTTAAGCAAATCATGTCTTAGCTCATGTGTTACTGACATATTTAGATGGAAATGCAGTAATCCCTCCATATCTGCATCTAGTTTGGCCTTGAAAACACGTCAGATACTGAATTTTTCAGACGCCGAATGTCCGTTTTCCATTACTTTAAGTGGGGGAAAAAATTAAACATTGAGCTCCCAGCCCATCGGAAAACACCTGTGTAACCATCAACCCGGGACTTCAGCACGAGAAAAGATTAACTGCTGAATTAGAAACACTAGATTCTGTCATTAATTTGCATGTTTATAACACATGGTACAGTGTGTACTGTAGATTTTGCATGTTAGTGTGACCTCCGGAGCCACTGCGTTACACATGGGAGATGAGAGGGCGCACGAGGGGGTGGTTTGGAGCAGGAGCTTGGTGTTATGAGATGTTAAATAAAGGGAAAATGTGTGTGCCAGTAACCCGGTGCGTCTGCGTTTTTGTTTGACACAGCAACCAGGATTTAAATAAACGGGTCTGTTTAAAAATTAAAATGAGCAGCAAATGCGGACACACAACAGGTTCAGGCAAAGCAAAACAAGTAGAAACAGCTGCTAAGACGACCAGTGCACCCACTTTGAAAACTTCTGCTTTGGATGCATAAACAGATTACAAAACAGCTTTTTTATTACAGTACAGCATACAGAATTTTTATTATTGATAAGCTTCGGACAAAAATTTGTTACAGCGAAAGTAATGAATTTGGATTTGATACATAGGTATTAACTTTCAAGAGCTGTTACAGTGAAAATATGGATACCGCTGCATTACTATGTCAGCACTCTAACTCTCCGTAACGGGGAAAAGTATTTGAAAAATCAACTATCCAGCACAGAGAGTCAGAGGGTGCAATGTGTGGGCTGCACCTGCTTGCTTACAGATATGCCACATGTTCTGGCAGGTCTCCAGTGAATGCGAACAGGTGTACTATGCAACGTCTGCTCACCTTCACTGGAAAAAGAACCTTTGCAAACAAAACCCTGACAAGGAAGTAGGAAGTAAATGAGCAGACAGCAGCTGGCTTTAAAAAGATCTTCAGAATTCATCATATTTGCTGAGGGGCTTTTATAAAACCTGTGTTGACAGCTCATTCTCATCTCAGCCACATTTTTCACCCCCACCTTCACTACGGTATTGGAGTCTCCTAATTTATAAGAGCAATACCTTAAAAGCCAAAAAAAATCACTTAACTTTGCTTCTCTTGTTTGGTGTGATCTGTTCTTACACCAAATATTGCAAAAGTAGTTCTGGTAGACAACAAACTGAGCAGTTCAGGCATGGGGTTCAGGACACCATAAACTGATTTCACCACAAAGCTAATAATGTCTTCACCTTTTCACAGCAACAAATTAATAGAAAAGAGGAGATGAGGCTAAGAAAGCAAGAAGGGGTGCTTAAACCCTCTTTCTGAGAGTAAATGTCAAATTAAGAAGAAAAAAAACTTCTTGAAAGACTTAAAAATGTGTGGCACATTTTTCTACACAACACACGTCTTTTTTTAGGCCTATGGTTTGCCTTAAGATATATATAAAATTATCTAGGAAACAACATTAACTTAAGGTTTGGCAGAATTCTCCTTCAGTTTTAGATTCACATAGTGAAGCCTATCAAGGCTCCATTTTAAAATATGCAATTGAGTTGTCCCAACCTTCATCACACAATCACACTACCCTGTGACCAGAAGACCTTCACATCACTCCACCAGAAATCCATTGCAACCAACTAGACACAGAAGCAAGGCCGAACAAAGTGATAATTATAGATTTCAGAAGGAAATACTAGAAGTGACATCAAAATCTTAAAAATCAAGTGTATATATTTGGTACTGGTCAACAGTTTGAGTACACTTGCTGTAAACTAGATTTTCCCCCAGAAAAGCATTTCAGGAATTCATTAAGTGAGCCACCATCTCTCCCCAGATCTTCTGCAGCAATTCTCAGGGATGGTGGATGCTTGCATGGTACTTTGCTTCCACTCTTCTGTCATTTCATTCCATACAGGTATTGCCCAGGTATACTCATACTTCCTACTGGTATTGTGCACCCACAGTATACACAATTATACAAACATCTACAAAGACCATTTTAACTGCAGAGACACTAACAGACTTGACAATGATGTGATGTTCACACAGGCTAGAGATAGAAGCTGATGACTAACCAGAAATGGGCAAAGAGACAAACAATAACAAGATGTCAGTGCAGAAGATTTCATGAACAGACCATTCATGTTTAAGAGGTTAAAATCATGAGAAAAATCGACAAGGCAGAGGATTAACAGCCTGACCACCAAAAAAAAAAAACAAAAAAAACCTTGGATCAAAAATTAAACCATGTCAGTCAGCGCAACCATCAAAACTTGAGGAAGTCACAAGACCAGTGTCGTAAACTTGTAATTTCTCGACTGGAGCAACGCTGGAAGAGAAACACTGAATTGCCCGCGTGTGCTCCTCAAACTGTGAATCATCAACAGTCTTAAGTATGGGCTGTTGTCACAAGGACAGCAAAAGGTGGGTCACAAGGGGGTATGCAGAAGGAAGGTTCTTTTTGTACTCCTACACCAATAACCTCTGGAGGATCTTCTACTCCTTCCAAATGGATTGTTTGAGATACGCATCACAGTCAAACAAAGAAGAGGTTTTACTTATGCCACAGCTGTAGGATTTTAAGTCAGGCCACCTGCCCTGTTGACATGACCCTCTTTAAGTCCAATAAGCTTTCAGCAGCAGGGCTTCAACACTGACTACATTGTTTTCACATAAAAATACGCAGGTGACTACAGCAGCTTTGAGTCTGAGGTTCAGCCCAGCATGGTTTCTAACAGTGGCTGCTAGGTCTACAGCCATTTTGATGATTAATGCATCCTGGACTCTTGAGCAATGGAAAGCTAACAGGCTGAAGAGTCAATACTGACACCTTTGTCTGTCCACATGAGATTTCTTTTTCCAAAGTGAATTACAACATCGTATAACTTTACAGTAATTGGACCATTTACACAGCTGGATGTTCTCAAAGGAAGCCCTTTGTTTTAAACCATGTGTAGATGAACAGCGAGAGCACGAAAGAAGAGCAAAACAGGGCTAGACGGGATCAACCCCATTCTTCCTAAGGCTAAGGTCAGTCGCACTGTCATCGCCAAGATCAATAAGAGGTAAAATTCACTTGTAAACTGCTTACCTGGAATCCTCAGTGCCATTCAATCTTCTCCCACTTCAGTGTCTGTGCCAGGTTGTGCTCTGTCTCCAGTATCATAGTCCACAGGCACCTGTGGTGTGAGGTACAAAGAATTGCACTGGCAAAATGGACACACATAGGGGTGTGTGCACATGCTCTCTCTCTCTCTCACACACACACACTAAAAGTACAACATTATGGTAAATCAGATCTTTCACCATAACAACAGGAAAAGCAATAGTGAATAGTGACACAGCTGGTCCCAACTTACAACTATGATATAATTCTCATTTCATCTTGAAAAACAGCTGAGATAAAAGTGTTCCCAAAAGTCCCCCCCCCACAACAAAATGGAACCGTTTACCAAGTTACCAAATCAAGATGCTTATGGCACAGTGGTGTCTGTGAATCATCTCTTCAGTGGGCCCACAACATGAGGAACCCTCCTACAGCAGTGCTAACCAAAACCCATTCACATGTTCAGAAACCCCAGATATGGGAAGCAACTCAAACATCAGTGCATTTGAGCAAGTGCAGCTCCTCCCACCTGACCAACACCCCACATAACCAGGTTAGATTTTGCTAGAAGATTGCTTTATGTGAAATGGAAATGCTCTTTAAAACCTCAGCTATGTTCCATCACTGCACCTGAGTATTATGATTGTAAATAATTACTGAAACTGGTGTCTCCACTGTGGGGATGTTAAACAAGAAGGGGTGTCGGAACACAAATGTTAACTGGCAGTTACCTGCTCAGGTTATTGTAAACTCTGCCACACGCTTAGCTACCAACTCATCTGTCAGCTTGAGGCTAGCCTTTTTGGTTACCAAGTCGACTGTTCATTGGCAATTAGCCTGTCATGCTACTAACCACATTAATACCTGGCTGTTACCCTGTTAGGTTACTTACCACATTGATACCTGGCTGTTACCCTGCCAGGTTACTTACCACATTAATACCAGGTTGTTACCCTGTTAGGTTAC
>JADBHE010002023.1:0-14183 GCA_018136845.1 Heterotis niloticus
AGGATAAGGTAAAATAGTTAAAACGGGTACTTAGGATGAAAATTAGGAGTGGGAAAACATATGAGTCAGGAATATAAGAAGTAGAAGTTGTTTATGTCAGAATACTTAGCTAATGGCCATAAAATGATATACTGAAGGTCAGAAGCATATTTCTTTGTTACATGAAGTAATGTGATGTTCATTAAAACTGTGAGCAGAAAATTATGATGGTGTTTATTGTATGCACTTACTTTGCATTTCTAGGGCAGTATTGAACATCTACTGTGGACTGGCACATGAGCACTATTGTGGAGACTATTGGTTTCTAGCAGTGGTCTGATGCTTGCAGGAAGATATTATTGACACCAATTTATCAGCTGCGTGAAGCTGGCCCCCCTACAAATGCTAAAAACCTTATGGTTCAATAGAGCTATGTTTGTGCTGCAAAAATTAGGATTTGTTCCGTTTTCATTTTTGAAATATAAGCTTTTATTTTTTTGTGGGCTCTGATATCACTCGGCCGTCCTACAACCACAAAAACAGATGAAACTGGGCGCGTTCGTTAGTGCTAGATTTGTGCCAGTTTGTGCTGTTAAAACCGCCATTCTATCACATTTCGTTTCGGAGATATTAACAATTGTCTACATCGCGGGTGAGATCACTGGCCCCCCTTACAATCACGAAAATGCACAAACCAGATGCATTTGTTAGGGCTCTGTTTGTGCCCTTTGCCCCTGCAAAAGCAACTTTCTATCTCTTTTCATTTTGGAGATATTAACGATTGTTTTGATTTATGACCCCATCTAACCTGCAAAGCTGGCCCCCTACAACCACAAAAATGCATGAAACTGGGCGCATTCATTAGTGCTACGTTAATACAGTGCTGACCATTTTACTGGACCTCCCGCCAAAACAATATGATGACCTCTCTATGCTGGTAGGAGCCCTGAAGTTCCGTTTTCAGCATTGAGGCACCGGACCACTATCACAGGCAGCTCAAGAGCAAACAACGTGGTAAAGAGGAGCACCTTAGTACACTGGCCTCCAACATTCAGTTGCTGACGTGCCGCACTTATCATGAGTTCCCGAGGGCAGTCCAGGACAAACTGATACTACAAGCATTCCTTCAGGCACTCATCCTCCAACTGCACACGAAACTGGCTGTGCTGACCAGTTTGGATGTGGCTTTATGGGAAACTGAGAGCACAGCAATCATCCTGGGAGGCACAGCAGATGATTGCTGGATGAGGCAGTTACCTGCCGAGTGGAAGCATCACCCCAGCAATGGTGTATGCCTATCACCTGTACTGCTGCAGGAAACGTGGTCACCAGTTGTGCAACCGCACCACATCTACCCCCATACCAAGACAGGGAAACAACACAGGGGTGATACCACGAGGGGGGTTTCATCCTGCACCAATATGTCTTCTCAACCCAAACTTACCTTCCCAGAAAGTCGCCTGGGTAGCCTATGCAGCCCCTACCTGTCCTGTCAAGTGGAAGACCTGCCATGTCAAGCATTCCTTAACACCAGTTCCGCCATCTCCATTATCAGAGTGGGAGTGCTGCCAGGCACCAGCCAGCCTCTTCCTGAGGGGTGGATGGAAACGAGGTGGCGTTTGCACTTAGTCACTGGGGAGACTGTGCACATGTGGGGAAAATGGTGCCTAAACCTTGTGGTGGGCAGATAGCGCTTTGAGCATGACTTATGGCTGGCACAGACCTTTTGTTTGGTCTGCTAAGTGACAAGTGGCCTTTAACTCCTTGAAACTGCTCCTCAGGTCCCCACGTTCTTGCTGCTCCGGACTTCAGTAAACCTTTTAAACTAGAAATCAGTGCCAGTGGTACAGGTGCTGGGGTTGTCCTCCTAGAGGACAAAGGGCTTGATCATCCAGTGTGTTTTTATTCTGAAGTTTGAACACCAGCTGTCCAACAAAACGATTGAAAAAGAGGCCCTAGCTATACAGCATATTGAGGTTTATCGGTGTTCCAGCTCACCTATTACTGTATATACTGATCATAACCCATTAATCCAGCTGCAAGGGGATGCACAAACTAGTGCATTTCTTTGTGCCGGTCCCAAGCCCTGAAATGGAGAGGGTTGCGTCAGGAAGGGCATCCGGCATAAAAATTTTTGCGAAATTAAATATGCGGACAAAAATAGAAATTTCCAAACCGGATCGGTCGAGGCCCGGGTTAACAACGACCGCCACCAGCACTGCTAGCCGACAGGGTGCTGGCGGAAATTGGGCTACTGCTGGCCAAAGAAGGAGAAAGAGAGGAGGAAGGCATGTCCGGAGGAAGGAGGAGAGGAGGAAGGTTAAGAGAGTGGACGTGAGGATAGGAACTTTGAATGTTGGTAGTATGACTGGTAAAGGGAGAGAGCTTGCTGATATGATGGAGAGAAGGAAGGTTGATATATTGTGTGTGCAAGAGACCAAATGGAAGGGGAGTAAGGCTAGGTGCATCGGAGGGGGGTTTAAACTGTTTTACCATGGTGTGGATGGGAGGAGAAACGGGGTAGGGATTATCCTGAAGGAACAGTATGTAAAGAGTGTCTTGGAGGTGAAGCTAGTGTCTGACAGAGTGATGGTTATGAAACTGGAAATTGATGGTGTGATGCTGAATGTTGTTACTGCATATGCCCCGCAAGTTGGGTGTGAGATGGATGAGAAAGAAGAATTCTGGAGTGATATGGATGAAGTGGCGAAGAGTGTACCTGAGGGAGAGAGAGTGGTGATTGCAGCGGATTTCAATGGACATGTTGGGGAAGGAAACAGAGGAGATGAGGAGGTGATGGGTAGGTATGGTGTCAAGGAGAGGAACGCAGAAGGTCAGATGATAGTGGATTTTGCAAAAAGGATGGACATGGCTGTGGTAAACACGTATTTTAAGAAGAGGGAGGAGCACAGGGTGACGTACAAGAGTGGAGGAAGATGCACACAGGTGGACTATATCTTGTGCAGGAGGGCCAGACTGAAGGAGACTGTAGACTGTAAAGTGGTGGCAGGGGAAAGCGTAGTTAGGCAGCATAGGATGGTGGTTTGTAGGATGACATTGGAGATCAAAAAGAGAAGGAGAGTTAGGGCAGAACCAAGGATCAAATGGTGGAAGTTGGAAAAGGAAAACTATAAGGTGGAGTTCAGGGAGGAATTAAGACAGGCACTGGGTGGCAGTGAAAAGTTACCAGTGAGCTGGACATCTACAGCAGAAGTGGTAAGGGAGACAGCTAGAAAGGTGGTTGGTGTGGCATCGGGACAGAGGAAGGAGGACAAGGAAACCTGGTGGTGGAATGAAGAAGTACAGGAGAGTATACAGAGGAAGAGGCTGGCGAAGAAGAAGTGGGATAGACAGAGAGATGAAGAATGTACACAGGAGTACAAGGAGATGAGGCGTAGGGCGACGAGAGAGGTGGCAAAGGCTAAAGAAAAGGCTTATGGTGAATTGTATGAGAGGTTGGACACTAAGGAGGGAGAAAAGGACCTGTAGGCAGAGGGACTGAGCTGGGAAAGATGTGCAGCAGGTTAGGGTGATAAATGATAGCAATGGAAACGTACTCACAAGCGAGGAGTGTGCTGAGCAGATGGAAAGAGTACTTTGAGGGGTTGATGAATGAAGAGAACGAGAGAGAGAGAAGACTGGATGAAGTAGGGACTACGAATAGGGGAGTGCAATGGATTATCAAGGAGGAAGTTAGGACAGCTATGAAGAGAATGAAGAATGGAAAGGCTGTTGGCCCAGATGACATACCTGTGGAAGCATGGACGTGTTTAGGAGAGATGGCAGTGGAGTTTTTAACCAGATTGTTTAATGGAATCTTGGAAAGTGAGACGATGCCTGAGGAGTGCAGAAGAAGTGTACTGGTACCTATTTTTAAGAATAAAGGTGATGTGTAGAGCTGTAGTAACTACAGAGGGATAAAACTGATCAACTATAGCATGAAGTTATGGGAAAGAGTAGTGGAAGCTAGGTTAAGAAGGGAGGTGACAATTAGTGAGCAGCAGTATGGCTTCATGCCGAGAAGGAGTACTACAGATGCGTTGTTTGCTCTGAGGGTGTTGATGGAGAAGTACCGAGAAGGTAAGAAGGAGTTGCATTGTGTCTTCGTGGACTTAGAGAAAGCATATGACAGGGTACCTAGAGAGGAGCTGTGGTATTGTATGAGGAAGTCGGGGGTCCCAGAAAAGTATGTAAGAGTGGTACAGGATATGTACAAGGACAGTGTGACAGTGGTGAGGTCTGCAGTAGAGGTGGCGATATGCTCTAGAGAGAAGAGGAATGAAGGTCAGTAGGACTAAGACAGAATACATGTGCATAAATGAGAGGGAGGACAGAGGAATGGTGAGGATGCAGGGAGTAGAGTTGGCGAAGGTCAATGAATTTAAATACTTGGGATCAACAGTCCAGAGTAATGGGGAGTGTGGAAGAGAGGTGAAGAAGAAAGTGCAGGCAGGGTGGAGTGGGTGGAGAAGAGTGTCAGGAGTGATTTGTGACAGAAGGGTACCAGCAAGAGTGAAAGGGAAGGTCTACAAGATGGTAGTGAGACCAGCTATGCTTTATGGGTTGGAGATGGTGGCACTGACCAAAAGACAGGAGGCAGAGCTAGAGGTGGCAGAGTTAAAAATGTTAAGGTTTGCATTGGGTGTGACGAGGATGGACAGGATTAGGAATGAGTATATTAGAGGGTCAGCACAGGTTGGACAGTTTGGAGACAAAGTCAGAGAGGCGAGATTGCGTTGGTTTGGACATGTGCAGAGGAGAGATGCTGGATATATTGGGAGAAGGATGCTAGGGATGGAGCTGCCAGGCAAGAGGAAGAGAGGAAGGCCTAAGAAGAGATTTATGGATGTGGTGAAGGAGGACATGCAAGTGGTGAGGGTGACGGAGAGAGATGCAGAGGACAGGAGGAAGTGGAAGCTTTTGATCCGCTGTGGCGACCCCTAACGGGAGCGGCCGAAAGAAGAAGAAGAAGACTGATCATAACCCATTAGTTTTCCTGCACCAGATGTGTAATTCCAACCAGCATTTAATGCACTTGTTAATCATTTAGAGTTACAACATTCACATTGTACATAAGGGATCGAAGAATGTTGTGGCAGGTGGTTTATCTAGGTGTTATAGAGGTTCTTGGTGGTCTTTGTGAAACCCTATGGGTGTGTGTGTGTGTGTGTGTGTGTGTGTGTGTGTGTGTGTGTGTGTGTGTGTGTGTGTGTGTTTGTGGCTTTGTCTGCCTTGCTTTTAGGTTCACTGCTCCATTCCTGACTTCCATCCTTGTTCCTCCTGTGTGATTCCAGTGCCACTTCATTCATCCATCTAATTGGAATTCTGCCCTTCAAGCCATTTTATAAAAGTCCCTGCTAGAAACAATTGTGAAGCCTTTTTGCTTGCTTTAGCTTTATGGATTTTCCAAGATGGCGCCGATGAGGATGGCTGCCGTCTTCCAGGCTCCTCTTACCTCTTTGTTACCCTACTGGAACTAATTCTACAAAATAACGCTACTTTTACCAACGCCATCATCACATACGATAGACAGACTCTGATCGACATCGGTACCGCGACAAGCTCACCCTTCACGGGCGAGCAAAGTTCAACGGACACGGCGACCTCGCTGAACTGTTCTTTGTTCAGCCTACCTGGCGTACCTGGCAAACGGCGCGAGAGGAGGAAGCAGGGGAAAAGAGCTGGCGTTCTGGTCAAGCTGAGACGACGTGCAAACCGCACACCTCTTCCCAGTATTCTTCTAGCGAATGTTCAGTCACTGGACAACAAGCTAGATGAACTGAGAAGCAGGCTGGCCTTCCACCGGGACATCAGGGACTGCAATGTGCTGGTTTTTACGGAGACTTGGCTGGACCCCTCGATTCCGGACTTCGCCATTACACCCCAGGGTCTCTCAGCATACCGGCAGGACAGGACAACGGAGTTGGGGAAGGTGAGAGGGGGAGGTGTCTGCTTCATGGTGAACAACTTGTGGTGCTCGGACGTGGAGAATATTTCCTCTGGAATTTCCCCTAATCTTGAGCACCTCACGATCAGATGCCGACCCTTCTACCTGCCCCGGGAATTTACATCTGTGATTCTAACAGCCGTGTACATTCCACCACAAGCCGACACTGCAGGGGCGATCGACGAACTGTATAGTGTTGTCGAGCGGTCGGAGGCTTTACACTCAGAGGCTGCTGTGATTGTGGCTGGCGATTTCAACAGCGCCAATCTGAGGAAAGTCATGCCGAAATTTCACCAGCACATCAGCTTCCCGACATGTGGTGGGAACACGTTGGATCATGTCTACACTCCGTTCCGGGATGGATATAAGTCAGACCACGCCTCCATCCTGCTACTGCCCGCCTATAGGCAGAGGCTTAAGTAGGAGAAGCCGGTGACGAGGACTATCCAGCGCTGGACGGACGAATCCGACGCAGCTCTACGTCACTGCTTCAGCGAGACGGACTGACTGATGTTCCGGGAGGCGGCAGAAAACCGGGTGGAGGAATTCACTGAAACAGTCACGGGTTTTATCGCAAAATGCATCGACAATGTCGTTCCGAGAGTCACTGTACAGACTTTCCCGAACCGAAAACCGTGGGTGAGCGGCGAAATCTGTGCTTTATTCAAAGCGCGAATGTCAGCCTTTAACTCCGGTGATTTGGAGGGCTACAGGCGCTCTCATTGCGACCTCAAAAGAGCGATAAAATCTGCTAAGAGGCAGTACAGGGACAAAGTGGAGTCTCTCTACCGGGGCTCCAACATCAGGAACATGTGGAGAGGACTTAGAACAATCATGGACTATAAAGGGAAAGGCAGTGGTGTCATAGAAGCATCTCCTCCCCTTGCTGAGGAGCTGAACACCTTCTACGCACGGTTTGAGAAGAACCACCCACGCCTGGCCATGGACCTGAACCAGGATGCTTGCTCACTGCAGGTGTCCAGGGCAGATATATGTCAATCCTTTAAAAGGATAAACATACACAAAGCTCCTGGACCAGACAACATCCCTGGTAGGGTTCTTAAGGCTTGTGCGGACCAGCTGGCGGGTGTGTTCACGGACATCTTCAACTTTTCCCTGCTGCAGTCTGTTGTCCCCACATGTTTCAAGAGAACCATCATTGTTCCTGTACCCAAGAAACCCCGAGTCCTCTGCCTAAATGACTACCGCCCTGTCACACTTACGCCCGTCATCATGAAGTGCTTTGAGCGGTTAGTCAGGTCACACATCGTTGCCTCCCTGCCGGACACACTGGACCCGCTTCAGTTCGCCTACAAACCAAACAGGTCTATGGACGACGCAATCGCCTTCACTCTCCACAAGGAACAGAAGAACACGTATGTGCGAACGTTCTTCATCGATTACAGCTCAGCATTCAACACCATCGTGCCCTCTAAGCTGGTCACCAAGCTCAGGAACCTAGGACTTAACCCGGCTCTGTGCGGTTGGGTCATGGACTTCCTGACGGGCAGGCCCCAGGTGGTGAGATTGGGGAACACCATCTCCTCAGCGCTGACTCTCAGCACGGGGACCCCCCAGGGCTGTGTGCTTAGCCCCCTGCTGTACTCCCTGTTCACGCACGACTGCGTCACCTCGCTCAGCTCCAACATCATAGTCAAGTTTGCTGACGACACCACGGTCATCGGCCTGATCACTGACAACGATGAACAGGCCTATAGAGAGGAGGTGAGAACCCTGACCTCATGGTGTCAGGACAATGACCTCCACCTCAACGTCAGCAAAACAAAAGAGCTGATCGTAGACTTCAGGAGACAGCAGGGGAATGGCCATGCGCCCATCTCTATAGCCGGCGCCCCAGTGGAGAGAGTGAACAGCTTCAGGTTCCTTGACGTTACCATCACTGAGGACTTGTCCTGGTCACAGCACACCAGCGTCGTCATTAAGACGGCAACACAACGCCTCTTCTTCCTCCGTCGGCTGAGGAGGTTCGGCATGGACAACAGGATACCTGTCAACTTCTACAAATCTACGATCGAGAGTATCCTGACTGGTTGTTTCATGGCCTGGTATGGCAGCTGTAATGTGTCAGACCGTAAAGCTCTGCAAAGAGTGGTCAAGACAGCACAGACCATCACCAGGACTGATCTGCCAGCCCTGCAGGACCTTCACACCCAGCGCTGCAAGAAGAAGGCACTTACCATCCAGAGGGACAGCAGTCACCCCAGCCACAAACTATTCTCCTTGCTCCCATCCGGAAGACGCTTTAGAAGCGTTCGGACAAGGACGAAACGGTTCCGGAACAGTTTTTTTCCCCCACACTGTAAGACTGCTAAACCACTGACCCCTCCCTGGGCAGTGGAAGAGTCAATCGGGGTCTGTCTGTCTGTCTGTCTATCTGTATGCCTGTCCCACCCATTGTGGAAACCCGTCTGGTTCTCCAGTCTCTGGTGCTTTTTGTTGTTGTAGGTTTAGTCTGTGGTTGTAGGTCTGGTTGCTGTGTGCTGTTGGTTTGGCTGCTGTTCCCCCTCCCCCCCCGCCAATCCCTGATATATCTGTTTCCCCACATACCTATCCCTATTTACTAACCGTTTGTTCTGCTCTTTATTTATTACTACACTATTTATTATTATTTATTGTTCTCCTGTCCCCACTATACGTATTTATGTCCATATTTGCACTGAGGATGCCTGGAAACGAAACTTTTCATGGGGACAACACTGCTATGCTGTGTTGTTCACCCATGACAAATAAACCTTTGAATCCTTGAATCCTTCAATCCTTTTGTATGCTTTGGATTTTGCTCAGATTGATCCCTTTGCCTGTTTACACACCTTCTGATTTGTCTAGCCCTTGAACCTGTGTGTTGGTTAGGGTACTTTTGACCAGGTGTAGGGAGTGGCTGCCATGTTGTTTCACTGTTTGTGTATGTTTTTGTTAGGGAAGTGGTCACCCCCCCCCATAGTTAGTCTGGGTTTTTCTTTCACTTAATCTGTTTTGGCTTGGGCCACTCCTGATGTTTCACCAGTCTAAATACATTTTATAAATACAGTGATATGCAACAAGTGACAATTTGTATCTTCTATTCCTTCTCTCCACTCAATTCCCCTGCTTTCCCCACATTTAGCTTATTCTGCTGCATCCTGACCCTAGACCAGGTTGTAACAAAATACTTATTTTATAATTAAATTGCTGAACTGCTGATACTTTCAGCTTCCAGTTTTACTAAAACAATCTGAAAGTGGTGCAAATGTGGAATAATTCTACATTTGTGTTTTAAATTTGGTTCTCCAAGACAAGAAGTTGTACTTGGTCTAAATTAGATGCAACTACTGGTCTGCTGTACCTGTTCTAAATCACATGTTGACTCTGTCCAGTCCTGTAAAATTGTCTGAGGGGGTTGCTGCTGTTTGATTTACAACAGGTAAGGAAAACCTGGTAGGAACGTGGCTAATCTTAGGTTCTTATGACTTTTGTTGGAAATTGCCATTTTGTTTGGTTTTGATTAGCATGTACTAGCTTTGTTTTTTTGGAAACTGTATAGTGAATGTTATGCCTTATGTATGTAGGTTTAAGTTGTCAGTGAATTTTGAATTTGAAAATTGCCTTTAGTGTTGTGCTACTTTTCCCCATGTAGATACTAAAGTCTTTTTGAAATGCTCTTAAAAACATTTTGTGGATCTGAAGTGCTGACTTTAGACCTTCACTCTGCTATTAGTTCTTTGGTGCTTGTTTTGAAGATTTGCAAAGCTATTTCAGCAACTGTTTTGTATCTGATGGCTTCTAAATGTCCTGTATATTCCTTAGTATAAATCTGAGAAGGGGATATCTGTGCTCATGAGACCAATGGAAACATTCTGCCAATTCTCCAAATTACATACATTTCTCTGCAAACCTTAAAGTGTTGACCAGTTTCAGCCAGACTTGAGGTACAGTACATGGAAGTTTTTTTTTTTCCTTCTTGTTCAAAAAGGCAAAGATCAGCTGTTAAACTTAACCCAGCCTCATGGAAATGCAAATTTTCAGTTTGTTTCATTAGCAGGTGATGGTTTCAATTTCCATTCTGATCAGACCTGCAGCTACAACATTTAACCTTGAAGATGACATCACTCCAACTGAAGAATCAAATTTCCATCTGACCAATCTCCATGCCCATGTATGTATCACTTGTAATTGAGCCTTTGCTGATCATGCCTACAACTTTGACTGCTGCTCTAAGTCACTTAAATTTGTAAAACAGGTGAATATGAGCACTTTCTTCAGACATGCAATACAAACCACCAGCTCTTTGAGGTACAGTGCATATATCGGTCTTACAGAATAGGCAATGGTACTTTGGCTAACATTTTAACCTTCCATTCACCCCCATGCATTGTATTATATACAAAATACTATATTCCATGTCCTGGTGTGATATATTATAAAACTAAGCGATAACTATTAACCTTACCATTACACTATCTTCCTGATGTCTGCATGGCACAGTAAAAGGGTCAAATGCCAGATGAGACCATTTGCTTTGTTCTAGGTACAGCATTTGGATGCTTTTCCTGGGTTATAACTGCTCTTTTGTATCACCAGATCTTCATGATACCTTTTCTTATGAATGTTAATGCATATCATTATCAATAACAGACTCAGATCGGACTTGTTCCTGTGCACCATGACCTCCTAACTCAGATCTCTGATGACATCGTAACAGCACAGCGTGGCAAGTCTCACAACTGTCTCCAAAGAATGAGTACAGCCTGAGCAGGAAACCCTGGACTCCCGTGATGATGCTTGTGCTCTTGGCAGCCATAGCCCCAGGTCCGCATACAAATAGGATGTCAAGTATTCAAGAACAAGTTCACGTTCTCAGTGTTTGGGGTAGAATGGCAATGTTATGTTTTAACTTGAGGTAGAAATCCTCTCGTCTAAGCTGGGTGCTTGTCATTCACTTTGCTTAACCCAAGAAGCCATATTCACATTTATGCACTTTGAAAGATCCTGCACCTGTCTATGGATTCTTAGTCCATTTTAGTGTCAGTTTTGTGGGATGTTTGGTAATTATGGTATATTTGCTAAAATGAAATTGTACAAATGTCTAGGTGGTTAAATTCTGTAATGTATTTGGGAATGTATATACAGTGGGATTTTTTTATGTATTTGGTGCATTTTATAACTAAACATGATTCAACCTGTAGCACAATACTAACAATCTATACCTGACAGTACACAATCCATCTATCTTTTGGATGCTTATCTGCTTTCATTTGGATTTCTGTCTTCAAGAAGCATAGTAACTGGTCACTTTAATGTGACTGTAAGCAAATTGTGACTTTGCTGGAAGTGGTATAACATGCTGACTGTATGCAAATTTGACTTTCTCTGAAAAGAAAGAACTGAATTAGTGTTTAGCATGGCTGTAGTGAAAGATACTGTTTGGTAACAAACAGAATGTCTTAATGTTTGGAGATGGATAATTTTGTGTTCAAACATTTTTGTAACAGTTTGAAAACTCATGCAGGGGTGATGTAAAATGCTGCAACTATTCCTGTGAAGACTATAAAGTCTAAGGGTAAGACTTGCATTGTATGTGTGCTTTAAAGTATAATTTTACTGTAGATGAGTGTAGCTTTTGTTTCAGTTTAGGGGTATCCTTACAAAAAATGTGGCCTCCAAACAAGGTAGTAACAGTAGCTCCCAGTTTGTAACATGTGAAATGTTTGCATTTTTGGGGTTTGGGGATTTTAAGATTTTTACGGGGTTGGGATTAAGATTATAGTAAATGAATGCAGCCCCAAACAGGTCAGGTCTCTGGTTAAGTTATATAGTATGTTTGCTAAAATTGTGGAAATGTGTACATGGTGAAATTCTGTAATGTATTTGGAAATGTATAGACAGTGGAAATTGTAACGTATTGTGCATGTTATAATTTAACATTCAACAAATTGTGCCTGACTATACACAATCCATCGCTGTCATTTAGATTCTTCTCTGGTTTCTGTTCGGATTTCTTTTAAAGAAGTGTAGCAGCCTGTCACTAAATGTGATAGTTAGAAAACTGTAACTTGTTGAAAGTGGTGTAACATGCTACTGTAAGCAACTCTGCTGTGTCTTAAAGCAAACTAAATTTGTATTTAGCATTGTATTTAAGGATAGTTTAACCAGAAGCAAAATGTGGTAATGTTTGGAGATTTTCTGTTCATTTCTAATGTAAAATATTGAAACTGCAATGACAGAGAAATGTAAGGGTAAAACTTACCCTCTGTATGCTGTAAAGTGTAATTTTACTGTTGACTGTAGATTCAGTTGTGGCTGGGGCTTAGTGGAGATGACCACAGCCCCAAACAAGTCAGAGTCGGATCAGGGGCATAAGAAAAATGGTTAAGGTGAGGGCTGGGGAAAGGGGATACACTTAGGGATGAAAAAAACGGTTAAGATTAGGGTTGGAGGCAGGGGTGGGGTTAGAGATGGTGCCCACAACTCCCAACACGTCCAGAGCCTGCGTTATGCACTGGCCTACCCAGGTGCCCAACTACAACCGCTCCACCTCCCCGACGATATGTATATTAATTATTTTGTTAGCTTTTTAGAATCCCGAGATTGGGCTTAATGACCGAGGCCCATGTCATTCCGGTCCCGGGTAAGTGAAGCGAGGCCTAGTTGAATAATCAACACATTGCCTTCCGAAATCCTGAAATTGGGCTTAATGACCGAGGACCATGTCATTCCAGTCTTCCCCGGAGAAGGGTACCAGACATCTGGTGGGAACCAAACTTAACCCTAATCCCGCAAATTCATATGTTTTTAAACTCTTTAATCAACAAAGAGCTCTTACAAACATTATGGAATGGTATTCTCACTTTTATGCCATTTGTTCTTCAAAACTATGACCAACAGTCAAATTTGTACTAAATATTAGCATAATCACGTTTTTAGACACACAGTTATTGATGAAGAGCTTTAAAAAGCATTGAAAATCAAGTCAGCCCACAGCATTCTAACCTTTAAGGAATTTCTGCTTTGAAAATTTTGGAAATACCGTTTTGTCTTGTAAATATTAGCATAATTACAGAATCGTTGCATATGTGTTTTAAAATGTGACAAAAAGCTGTTGTTTTAAATACTAGGGGAACACAGTTATACAGTTCTGCCCTCATTTATAGGAAAACAGCACAAAAACCTTCAAAATTAATTGACTTATCACTTTTATATCAACTGTGCTTCAGAAAGGTGAGAAACAGCTATCTTACTTATTAATATTAGCATAAACACAAATTCATAATATCTGTGCCTCAAATAGTAAAAAAGAGCTGTTTTTGTTTTAAAAAAGTTAGCTTAAACACAGAACTATACATTTCTACAAAATTACAGAGTGAAAAATCATTCAAAACGTTATTCTCAGTTTTATAACATTTGTGCTTCATAACTCTGTGAAAAACATTTATATATATATATATATATATATATATATAAAACCAAAAACACAGAATCAGACATTTCGACAAAGTTGGCTTAAAAACATTAAAACCAGTTATTGCATTTCTGGTTGAAATGAAAGAGAAGCAGCTGTTTTTTTATAAATATATTACCATAAACACAGAATTATACATTTATGCACCCAATTATCAACTAACAAAATTTTCGAAACAAGTTATACTCACTTTAATGGCATTTGTCTATCAAAATTGGAAGAAACAGTTCTTTTTGTTTAAAATACAGTTCTGCATTCATTTAGCAACAATCAGCACAAAAAATGTTCAAATGCAATTAGAAAGTTGGTATTTTCACTTTTATTGCATTTGTACCTAAAACGACTGAGAAAAATCTTTTTTTGATTAATATGTTAGCATAAACAATAAATCCAATGTTTATGTACTCATTTTTCTAGACTTCACAAAAATCATTCAAAATCAATTCAGACTGTTATCCCCACGTTTGTGTAATTTATGCTTCAAAAGAGTGAGAAACAGTTGTTTTTCTAAAAAAATTAACATAAATAGAGAATCATACATTCCCACACTCATTTATCAGAAAATGAATAGAAAGTTGTTTTTTCACTTTTATTGCATTCATATCTAAAACAACTGAGAAATAGCTGTTTTTAATAAATAAGTTAGCATTTCCTATCTTCCTGATGGTGTAACATGTAACTTGGCCATTAGCTAAGTATTCTGACATAAACAACTTCTCCTTCTTATATTCCTGACTCATATGTTTTCCCACTCCCTAATTTTCATCCTAAGTACCCGTTTTAACTATTTTACCTTATCCT
>JADBHE010000202.1:0-19545 GCA_018136845.1 Heterotis niloticus
TAATAATAATAATAATAATAATAATAATAATAATAATAATAATAATATAAACAGATCATCTTACTGTTGTATTTTGCATTATTAGAATCAAAACTCATGTCTTCTGTTGCCTCTACATATACTGTATAAAGAAATTGTGAAACAACTAGGCTACATATGTAAATGTTACTTTAAACATTTACATTTAAAGGACATCACTTACCATAGTATTTCCATATCTTAGTTGCAGCTACAACTGTGCATATCACGTAGACCAGAGCAGTAGCAATGGACAGCATTAAAAGCAGATGTTGCTCCACAGTAGACAGTGAACTGTGGAACAAACAAAGTGAAGGATGTTTTAATGCGTTACATTTTTGTCTTTATCGTTCAACTATTTTATCCCTTACCAGCAGATATTCTCCAAAGTTGCACTCAAAGAAAATCTCTGAAGAAGTTTCTGATGCCCATCAATCTGTACAGGACTAGGCAACTGTAAAGTTCAGAACCTCAGTCAAACCAGAGTGCAAGCTATATTTACCAAAAGTAGAAGGGTGGCAGAATTACATATGAGTGGCTGTACCATCAAAGTCTCCATATGAGCAAAAAGTTATGTTACTGAGTCAAAAAGAACCATAGAAGAACATACATTTAACCTCGGGCCTCTCTTTTCTCAGAGCAAAGCAGTGTTCATAGCTCCACAATGAGAGAGACACAAGTGGGAAATAATGAAAAGACACTACTTCTTCAGTAAAGAAGAACACAAAAACTTGTCTAGAGTTCATCAGGAAGCACCCTGATGTCTCTCAAGACTGAATAAGAACATTCCACAAACAGTCAAGCTGTGGGGTGACACTGTGTCAGTCTGGACATGTTTCTATTCCACAGGACATTGGTGCCTTGCCTGCCATTAATTCTGCTTTTCGTGAAAATTCTTAAGGGAGAATGACAGGAGTATTAATGTGGGAGTTTAAGCTAAGTGCGGCTGGGACATAGGGCAAAGCAGCAATCTAAGTTACCAACGGACATCTAAATGGTCACGTCAAGTTCCTCACCTGAATTTGATTCAGATGTTGCAACAAGACCAGAAAAGAGCCATTTTCACTTGAAAACAAGCACATACTGCTGAGCTAAACAGTTCTGCATGGAGCTGGGGGCCAAAATTCCTCCACAGTGATGGAAAAACCCCACTCACCAACTGCAATAAGTTTTTAGTTGCGGTCGTTGCAGGTAAAGGTGGCAGTAAAGGAGAAAATGAGTCTTTCACATGAATTACTGCACATTTCATCATTAACTACATCGAGGAAATAACAGAAAACAGAACGGGTGCCACCTTTTCTCATGCAGGTTCCATTCACGTATAACTGGAGTTGACTACAAACGCATGACATTTCGCAATAAAAAGCTGAAAGATAAGCTTTGCAACTGATGCAACTCATTTTTTGGTGTTGCTGCCTTGCTGTTTCTATGTTTCTGTGACTCGGTCTATTGCTACAACTGAAAAAGCAAGACAGCGAAAACTAGAAATAGTTTTTTTTTTTTTTTTTTCACAGCATTGCATTAGCAAACTGAATTTCTGTGCAGTGTTAAGTTTACAGTCATGCAACAGTTTGCAATGCATTCAGAGAGTAGAAAGTTGCAGGCCCAGAAATATAAGGCTTCAGAGGGGTACAGTTGTACTAAGTGCTGCTTAGGAACATAGTGCTTCAAAGTGTAAACTTGTCTATATAAAGTTCTTACGTTTGTGGTAGAAGAGCAAAGTTCAGTGGCACAATAACTCCTTCATGTATGGCGTGGATTTCTGTTTGAAGGGCTGTGGGTGGACCAGAGGTTAGTGTTTAATTTCAAGTTCATAACTCATTAAAGTCAGCACATCTGCTTTACAAAAATCACACCGTTCAGTTTTCAAAAAATTAAAAAAAAAAAAAACTGAAAGATGAGAAAAAGGTAAAAAAAGATTTAACTCCATACCAAAAATTACTGCCAATAGCACTGTGCACAATAAATACCACAGCATGAAATAGAATAACTGTTGTGGTATTTTTAACAATATGTAAAAATATTCAAAATGAAAAGCACCTTGTGTAGACAAAACAGATATAACAGAAAAACTTTCTTTTTTTTGGTAAGTGAGCCAGTAAGATGTGAGGGCTACTCCTGCTCAGTGTTTTTTGTGGAGTTTCTATGTTTTCCCTGCATCGGTTTGAATTTCCTCTGGACATACTGGTTCCTCCCACGGTCCAAACACATGTGTTTCAGGGTAACTGGTCTCATTAATTGGTCTGTAATGCACTTGGGTGCCAACCAAAGGTAGTTGCATGGCCTAGGGCCTTCTGCTTCTGGGATAGACTCTGGCCTGCTGTGTCCTTGACCAGGATAATTGGTTAGAGAAGATCGATCGAAGGGTTTCTTTCTTGCTATTGTCGATATTAAGACACTCCCATCCGGGTCACCATAAAAGAGTGACATCAAACAAAACAATTTGTGTTTTAATGTGCATTTGTGTCTAAATCCTCTGTCATTTGTCAATGAAGAATTTTTAACTGCTCCTTGCATTTGTAAGCTTCTGGTAACTGAAGCAAGCATAAATGTAATACCAGCATTATTAAGGATGAGTTTGTACTATGAAGCTTCAGAATCTCTGAATATGAATTAGATGCAAATGTGGCTTTGGAGCAAAGAGAAAAATTTATGAAAGATATTGTGATGCATGTTGTGTTGGTAAATTGAAGAACATTTTTACTAAAGGCTTTTTAAAATATTCAGTTTATAATTTTTGTGTGGACGGTCTGACATTTTTCAAGAATGGGTCTGCTTCTTATAGAGTTCTATGATACAGATATGCATTTACTATCCATCCATTCATTCATCCATTAATCCATCTGTCCATATATAAATTCTTTCATTTTTTTTATTAGCCAGTAGTCCTACACTTGGTCAGAACAGTCCAGAGCTTTTGCCATAATCCCTGGGCACAATGCAAGGTGGAAATACACACTACAGGGTAGCTATACACAAACACACACTCAGAAAAGCACAAAAGAATTGATCACTTACATCTTTCAGCCAGTACAGTGAGCTGGACCTGGATTTGATGGTCTCCAGCAGTGATCCAGTACCAGCCCGTGTCATTGCTCTTCAGCTGCTGCACCAATACAACAAAAATCCAGTGTCTTTCGTCGATTGTCATTTGAACTCTACCTTTGCACGTACTGTTTCTCTTTGCTGTGAGACAGGTGTTCCAGTTCCCACTCCTGCACCATTTCTTCACTTTGTCTTTGGCGTCATGCCAGTAAGAACATCTGAAAAATGCATTTCCTCCTGTGCTAGCTACGATCATGGTGTTCTCCACAGAGAGACCAATGAAACCTGAACAAAGAAAAAAAGTGTCCGGATTTCAAAATGAGAGGTTACTGGAGAAAAACAATTTTAACAGAGAAGCAAAGTAATAAAAGTGAGAGGTTAAACATTAGGCTCAGCAGAAGAGCAACATCTGATTTCTTTAAATGGAAACAACAGTAATTTTTAAAGTGGAACCTGTAACCTTTACATTTGTTTTTAAGGAAATCATCTAGCTTGCAGCTGTGGATGAATTCTTACCAGCAGTAACTGTAAGGTTCAGAGATGCCATATAGATGTCTGTGTTGTTTGTTTCCACACCACACCAGTAAATATCAGTGTCCATTGTCTGCAGGCCCCTCATGGTCACATAGAACACGTGGTGGGTAGAGTGATCAGTGATTGACACCTGGCCTCTGGTCTCTGCAGTGTCAGTGCTCACTATGGTAGTGCATGAGGACTGAGTTCTCCTCCTGCACCAGTATTTCACATGGGCTCTGTACTTCTCATCATATTGACACTGGATGGTGAGGGACCTTCTTCTCTGCACAGTTATGGAGCTCCCTCTATTACCAGAACCTGTAGGATTGGCACACACATGGTTTGTTATGACATTTCGGTAAGTGATCTTGCACAACCTAAAGGATCTTTATGACCAAACAGACTTACCTGGAGTAAGAGGGAGAATCAGGTTCCTCGCCTTCTCTGCAGTAGCACACAGGACCTGGATGATGCTCCCAGCGATTTCATGTAGATTGGAGAAGCTGGACACTAAGTACATGTTCTCTGGTTTGCTAGCTATTTCCCTCATCTCCTGTTCATCTGCGCCCCTACCACCAATGACATACAGTGTGATCCCTTTCTCCTTCAGCTTCTCTGCCTTCTCTTTCACTCTGTCACTGGAGCGGTGGCCAGTGATGACCACCCCAATTTGTGGTACCCCCTGCCTGATCCTACTGCCTGCTGCCTCTGTGAATTGCTGGTTCAGCAGAAAGTCCAAGCCCAGTCCAGTCATAGTCTTGGTGTTGCCAATCTGGGTCAGATTCCAAATGTGACTCTGGATCGCTGCCTTGTCCTTGTACATTTTGAACTGAAACTCTTGCACTGCTTTGCCACTGTACTGAACCAGCCCGAATTGGACCTGATCCAAACCTGTGTAGAACCGGCCCACCAGGACATAAAGGAAGTCCTTGATCCACGTGAATTCTTGAGGACTCATGGAACCTGATCCATCCAAAAGAAAGATCATGTCTGCAGCCGCCTCCTGTTGGCAGACTGTGAGACACATAGAATGTTACACAAAGGGGAACACAAACACTTCTAGATCGAAGATAAAGACCAGGTTCTTGTGCAACTGGAGTCACTAACATATTAGAAAAACAAAACACTTGTTCTGTTAGTGCCTTGTGTTGTTGCAGATAATGCTCCTTCTTTACTAGGGTGAAAACAGAGTACTTTAAATAATTTCAAAGAATCTTACTTCCTGGAACAATAGTGAAATTACCTGGGTACACCTGCAGTCTGGGCTCCCCCGCAGTTTCACACAAGATCTGGCTGACCTCCTGGGAGACTTTTTGAATATCTCCGATGTTAAATGTACGAAACGGCTGAGACCAGTTACTGCCAATCTGCAGATACCACTGAGATTTAAGGTTTTGTGAGGGAATGATACAGTAGACAGAAATTCCATGTCTACTCAGTTTCTGTGGCAGTGATGTTTCTTTCCTGTTAGTCAACAAAATTTGCGGTGCCCCCTTGCTGGCCCTGCTGCCTGCTGCCTCAGTAAACTGGTTGTTTAGCAGGATATCAACTGTGTCCTCACCCATTATTTCTGCTTCTGAATTTGCCCACATTTTTTGCTTAATTTCTTTTGTACTGTAACTTGTGTTGAGGTAAAATATTGTACTGAAATTACTGAAATAACCAATGAATCCAATCTGAACCTGATGACGACTCAGGTAAAACATATCTACAATACCGCAGAAGAAATTCTTCAGAATCCTCTCATTTTTGCTATTTTGCATGTTCTGTGCATGAACTAGCAGCACAATGTCCATGGCAACCCGATCAGAGCACACTGCAAGGGAAAGAACAAAAGTCAAACACTGGGGATGCAAGTATTTAGTGACTCAGCTTAAAGATGAATTGTTCAAAAGTGAAAATAAAAAATTAAAATTAAATTAAATAAAAAAATGATTTAGTGATACCTTTAGTCGCCCCGCCACTGCCATTAAAAATAGATGAGAAGAGGCCCACCACCAGCATTTTCCATATAACTTCCATGGCTGAATATTTCTGAACCACAGACACAGAGGCAACACAATAAATTTATCCGTATTTGTATTTGTAAAGCTATGCAGCTATGTTTTAATCTGAGCACTTTGCATGCATGCTTTTCAAAGCGGCACACTCCATATACACAAAATATAGTCTTTAATTTATTTATTACATATTTCAAATGTATCACTGGTGCAAGTACTTTTCTTCTTTTTTAATGTTAAAGAATGTCCAAATTAGTACATGAAAAATAAATAGCAAAATAAAAAAGAAATTAATCTTACTGGATCTGCTCCAGCCACTGTGTGCATTTGGCTTGCAACTCATCTTCCGACTCAGCGCAGGACTTGTTCCTTTTGTGAGAAAACTTCTTAAACTCCTCCTTTGCAAATGCACGTGCAAATGCCATAATGTTCTGAAGTGATAAACACATTTCCTTTTGTATTTCAAACATTAGTAAGTTGGTGATGCAACAGTATTTTTTTCAATATATCAGCAAACAGCGATCATAGCTGCATGTTACTCCACTTGGATGTGAGGCTGATAGGGTCATCCTCATCCGAGTAACCTTAGATGGTGTTCAGTTAAGACCCTAACTTAGTCCAGCCCCTGGTAGTCTGATGGAATCAAAGTATGCAGT
Organism: Heterotis niloticus; assembly: GCA_018136845.1. Lineage (NCBI taxonomy): Eukaryota > Metazoa > Chordata > Actinopteri > Osteoglossiformes > Osteoglossidae > Heterotis > Heterotis niloticus. Next base: position 6,236 of record JADBHE010000202.1, read on the forward strand.
TTGTAGTTTAGAAAATCTTGCAAAATGTTGTACTGTGCAAAAATGGTTTTAATAAGTATTTGCAGAAGTCATTTGAAGTAGCACCATTCAAACGTTCACAGCATCTTCATTTCTCCAGTTTTATTTATGAAGTTTAATGTTTCAATATAGTCTGAAATAAAAGCATGGAACAAAGAAGCAACTGGAGATAAGAAAGTTACAGAATCATTTTGTTTAAAAAAAATATTCTATAAGTTTTTACTCATCAAAGCAGCCACCTTTTGCAGAGATAACAGAAAACACACTTGTGTTATTCATTCTGCAATGGAAGTAAAATATTTTCTGGAAAGTTTTTCCCAACACTGGTGCAAAACTTCTCATAAATTTATTGCACTTGTAGGTTGCTTTACTTTCACCTTTCTGTTCCTAAAAATTGTAAAGTGGGATGATGGGGTTCAAGTCTAGGCACTGTGCTGGCCATTCCATGATTTGAAGCCTATAATCTTGTTCTTTTCACTTAAGGTAGTTCTGACATATCCTGGAGATTTTGGGTCATTATCTTGCTGTAGGATGACCCCCTAACCAACTAGGTATAGACCAGATGGTATTGCATGGCGCTGCAAAATGCTGTGGTAAACCTTTTGGTTCAACGTGGTAGTCACTCTGTGCAATTCAAATCCAGCAAAAGAGCCCCCGACCATCATGCTTCCTCCATGTTTGACAGTTGGTGTCATACACTGAGGAGCCATCTTTTTGCCTACTTGATGGCATGCAAAAACCCTGCATGATGAATCAAAGAGTTTAAATTCTGCTTCACTGGTCAACAAGACCTTCTTCCATTCTTCAAATAGTCCACTGGCAGTGCTTCAAGGCCCAGGCAAGCCTCATTTTCTTATTTTGCCATTTTAACTATGGCTTTCTTACTGCTACTCGACCTTCTCACAGTTGACACCGAGACTTGCTTACTTTGACCACCATTAAGCTCTGCTTGAAGCCTCAGTCTTGCGAGCCGCTGATCACACAATCTGCTGACATTCAGAAATGTGTCTTCTGATTCTGTTGTGGCTTTGGTCTGACAGACCTCTTCCTTTCAGAGGTTCCTCCAGTTTCCTTGTGCCTTTTGATGTTGTAAAAAACTGAACTCACTGACACCACACTGGCTTTCTTTGCAGTTTCTCTAAAGGAAAGGATCAAGGGTTTAAATGGTTTGTCTGTCTTCCTTTATTGCCATTTTTTCACCCATGGGATAGCAGTATGTTACTTCCTGCAGTGCAATTTAGTCCAAACAATGCTTCAAAGGTTGGAGTAATACAGTCTGCTCCAACACTGCTTTTAAACTGATAGAAGGTTTGTAATCCACAAAGGTTGGGACACCTGCAGGAATTGTTTAAATCAAATTTCAAGGCTTCATTTATTTCCATTCTTACAGAAAAACTAAGTTGTTATCCCATCGCTTATTCCATGAAAAATAATGGAACGTATAACTCCAAAATTTACATTATTTTTCAGCTTTTGGTAAGCTAAAGATTTTTTTTTAACCTTCTGCAGTTTACTGCTTACCTTTGTACAATTTGAGGTTTTTTCCCTGGACTTGAACTGCTTAAATTTCATATCACTCATATCAGTCTTTATGGGTTCTCCCCACTCAGCAAAGCTGCTGAACTAATTTTTATCTTGTTCTGTTCTCTGACGGACTTTTACGTGCCTGACATAAGTTATCACTTCAGCATTTCAGTTTATGAAATTATCTCATTCAATGCTTCCTCCCCACAGTTTCTACAGAAACATACACACTGATACTGTAAAGAGATACACTTTTTAAAATTCATATTCATAAAATAATAACTTGCAGATGTCAGACTATCAATTAGCAATATGCCCATAGAATTAAGCAGCATGGTTGTTCTCCATTAACTCTTCTGAAAGATTTTGATTGTTTGTTTGTTTGTTTGTTTGTTCGTTCATCCATCTGTCCATACGTTTGTTTGCTCCTTTGTTTGTTAACTGACATGGCAAAGACTTGGAACTGAAATGGTCCCAGGAGGATCCAGCTGTATTCCTTAATCAACCGGACACAAAAAGCTGTATGAATACCAAGTAACTAAAAAAGAATGTTTTTTTTTATTTACATTCGAAGCGTCAACACCTTTGACCTGTGTACAGTGGACTTTTAAATCTTTATTACTTACACTTAGGGGTTCTTTTTGAAATAGATGAGATTTTGCTCCAGCTCAGTAATCCAGAACCTCCAAGTGGGTTTCAGGCAGGTCATGGGCAGCCACAAGGGGATGGAATATTTTCTGTTTTAGTGATATTTCACCATGTGTGATGGTGCACAGTGGAGCTCCAAAAGAAAGGCCATGAAGAAACTTAACTGTTGGGGTCTGACAGCAGCAGCCGCATAAACAGCAAGAAAAAAGGAGGGGTGTGGACCTCCAGGGGATCTTTGGTACACAGGTTTCAAACAGAACAGCTGTTTATGAAAAGGAAATTATGAGAATTTTTAGCTTATTGTCTGCCAGCCCTCTGAAACTAAACCAGACATGAAATGTAGGCTGTCCTGTAGTGTGTGTGCTGTGACAAAATGATCAAGAAAGTAATAATTCCAAAATCTGTTTGTACATTTGTAAGAGCAACAAGAATGTAAAATATATTCATGCCAAATATGGGGCTCATACAGTATATCTGTAAGATCTAAGCTGCATACTGACATGTTCACTCCAGTAGACCAAGTTTCAGTTCCGTCACTGAGTGTTTCCTAGTATTTGTTATCAAGAGCATGAAACAGAAATTAAGATGTCAGAATAAATAACTGAATTAAAAATGCAACACATTATCTACAAAACCATGTAACAGTTTATCTTTCATGCACTGGAGACCTTTGCAGAAAGATCCTTGAAAATAAATCTTATTTATTAACCATTGCAGAAAAGGAAACAAATAACAAAGAAAATAATTAAAAATCCAAAAAAACCCTCATACCCTAATATTTATTGGTTGTTATCTGGCTAAACTGCTTTCTGTCTCACTGCCAAGGGAAGGAGTTTAACAGAACTTCTTCCATAAACAAAGAAAGCAGGATAGAGGGGTTCAGTGAAGGTGGTGTGGACCTTGTGGAGGAGATTCACTGTGTCAGAGACACTGTAGAAGGACAGAGTTCCTGCCCTGTGATCTAGGTACACTCCGATTCTGGAAGACATGGGGGGAGATACTGGGGTCTCCTCATTATTGTGTCTGAAAAAGTAATATGAAGGAGAGCAGTACAGACTCCAGGACTTGTTATTACGTCCCAGGCAGCTCTTCGCATCACTGTGCTTCCTGTTGATCCCTTTGTATGCCACTGCTATATGAACCCAGGTGCCACTCCACTCAGCCTCCCAGTAGCAGCGCCCAGTGAGACCCTCTCTACACAGAACCTGTAGATAAGACTCAAATCTCTCCTTGTGATCAGGATATGGTTGATGTTCCCCCACCCAGGTCGCCACTGTGTTCTTCTCAGACAGTCTGAGCTGTTTATTCACTGTGTTGGGATCCAGCGTGAGCTGACAGGCATCTGATGGACATTAATAAGAAGAAAAAAGATTTTAGTTTAAATTAATTATGGTTTTATGAAACCTTATGTCCCACCTTTTCTTTCTGATGATATTTTCTAATATCATGAATAGGTTAATGAAAGTGTAATTGTGTGCCTTAAAAATGTATTGAATCATTTTAAGCACAGTTGTCTTCAAATGTGTGTTTCTACATGTGTACACACATACACACCCGCAGTGGGGACTTTATCATGTAAACACCAATACCCCGGTGTTGGAGCTCCCAGTTTCACAATTCTTCATAAAAAGACCGATATATATATATATATATATATATATCAATACCCGGATTGGTATAAGAGGGGAGAAGTCCTAGCACAATGAGTGCTACAGCCCAATGAAGCTACATCAGAGAAAGATTTGAAAATGGCGCGGGCACGAGTGCGCTGCTAGACGGCGACACTAAGTCCAGCATTCGTGTTCCCATTCTTTGCCTCTTGTAGCCTGAGTTCAAGCACAGTTTGTACTTCATCATTGTCACTTCTGTTCAGTGGGTTAGTCCCCCAGCAGCAGCAAATACTGTAGGTACATTTTATTATTTATTCCAATTTATATCATTTGGATTTCTCAGGTTTTTGTGTAAATTTAAATGACGATTTAAATCTTTGTTACTTTTATTACTAATAACGAAAAAAATACAACATGGGAGAAAAAAGCTACGTATAAACACATAGATGAATATTAATTACCTGATTGGTTATTGGATATTTGCTGTTTATACCATCTTTTATATGATATTGTAATTTTCAGAATGTTAGGGGTGATATTGCAAACATAATTGGAATTTCTCAGATGAACTTGGAACAAATTACAGTTTTCCCCATAAGAAATAATGGACATAGTTGCCAGATATCTGAGTTTTTGGTATTCAAGTCACTTTCAGAAACCATTTTGCTCAAATATCGGGGTACAGGAGTACTTAGTTATTAAAGCGTTTACGTTCTATTGCTTCCAGTTGCTTAAACATCAGTGAATGTGGCAGTCAAACCTTTGACATGATATGTGCATGTATAATTCAATACTCACATTGTAAGAACTTTGCACGGTTCTTGGTGTCTGATGTTTCTATAATTTGTTCTTTTTTCACTAGAAACACAAAGTTTAAAGAGTAACTCATCTTTTCTACAAGCATGACTGCTGTCTGGACACAAAGAGATTAGAAGAACATATGATGTAAGGAATGAAACTCACAGTTTAAGATATTCCCTTTAGTCCTAGACCTCAGAATGGAGACTTTTGTCACTGTGGAGATATATCAGTTATTCATGATTTAAGTCAAGAAGAAAGTAGTTGTTCATTTTAAAAGAATGGACAATGACAGATGCTGTCTTTTTCCACCACTTACGTACCTGTTTCTGATATCTTGGGTAATATTCCATTGAGAAACTGCTCCAGTTTATCTTTAAGTTCAGACACAGACTTGCTGACATCATTAAATGAGCTTACAGAGATTGTTGCTAACTCTCCAATTCCAGGAGGGAGAGCAAATGATTTGTATATCTACAGAATGTAGAAAAGACAGATAGAAAAGAATTAGACAGACTTTTCCTGTCATTCCTGTCCCTTTATGAGGTCAGGAGAAGTTCCACTGGGCAGCTGTATAAACCCATAGCCCCTTATGTCCTACTGACAATTACATACTGTAACTAAAGATGGTACCTGTAGGAAATGGGTGTGACCATCTTCATTTGAACACTTTTCCAGTTCAACATCTCTCCTCCTCAGCTCAGCAACCTCCTGCTCCAGCTGCACCAGGACACCTTGAGCCCGATTCACTGCCGCCTCCTCCTGAGCTCTGATCTCTTTTTTCAGCTCAAAGCGCCGTTCCTCAATGGAGTGGATCATCTCGTTGAAGATGCGGTCAGTGTGGTCCACTGCTGCCTGTGCAGAGCACTGTTGGAGACACAGAGAGGAGGCTTGAACATCTTAACTGGTCTTTTCACTCAGCTCTTACTGGGAGCCCAGCCACAGGACTGGAAAGTGGTCCAGCTGTGGTCTCCTCACTGTGTGACTGGAGGAGAGGCCTGACTGAGGCCTGAAATGGCTCTTCCAGCAGCCGGCTGTTGTCTTCTCCTCTGCTCCATACTCACCTTGAGGGAGTCCACAGCCTCTCTCAGCTCCTGCACCTCCTTCTCTCTCTGCTCGATTCTCTGCTGAAATTCCTTCTGCAACCAATCAATCGGTCAATCAAATAAAATCTACTGAAAGTCAATTACAAATGAAATCACATCAAAGTATTTAAGATTTATTTTTATGGCTTGTAAGTCTATATCAGCTTTGCACATGTTGTCACTTTAACATCCAACCACAAGTTCTCAACTGGATTATGGTCTACACTCTGACTTGTCCACTCCAAGGCAGTAACTTCCTAGTCTTGTGTAGCTGTGACTATGTATTTTGTGTTGTTGCTGTGCTGGTAAAACCTATTGTCCTCTTTCAGGGCACAGATGTCTTTTATTTGGGATTTTCCTTTATTTACACAGATTTTTTTTCTTTTTGACTTAACATGCCTTCCAGAAAAATGAACCCCCACAACATGATGCTGTTACAACCATGCTTCACAGTTAGGAAGGTGTATTTCTAATGTTGTGTGGGTTTTGCCTCATACCAAACATTGTGCTTATTCAGTAAACCTTATTCGCTTTTGTTTCAGACATTTTTGAAACAATGTCTTTCTTTAGATACCTATAAAGGTGAGACTGATGAACTTCCTCCTGTCTCATCTCAGCTACAGAAGAATGTAATTCAGAATTGACTCAGGCCCCTTGGTGGTTTCCCTGTGTGGTCCTCGGTTTTTCAGAATGATTTTTCTTCTGTTCTTATGAAAATTCAGTTACTTGGGAACTTTTTCCTTTTTTCAGTATTTAATTATTTTTTCATATAAAATGTATGGGTGCAAATTCAAAGCATCTGTGTTTATGCATCCATCCATTTTTATTAAATGCTTAATCCTCATGGTCATGGGTTCCTCTCCTGGAATCACTGGGCAGTAGACCGCGGAACTACACCTTTGATGGGATGCTAGTCCATCTCAACAATCTGTGTCTATGTTTTGTGAAGCCCAGCCGAACAGGATAAATTGCGATATGGGGCTGCAAAGACCGGGGGTACCAACGTTGAGAACCATTATTTCAGTGATACAGATTACTCATCCCACTTGTCAGGGACCCATGAACACCAAAAAAAAAATGGAAAACAGTATGGGCAGGTTGGTCTGATGTTGATGTATATTTGATCATGATGGACGAGATTTTTCTCTTTACTTTTTAGGTATTCTACATTAATTGTGAAAAATATTATAAAATTAAATAAAGTCATGGCAGGGTGATTTGATACTACAGTCTGCCTGTAGCAGTGATATTCATAAAAAACAAGTTTTGTACCCTTCAGGTGCTGGATAGCATCCTTCTAAATAATGGTTAGTTTGTTACTCAAGCAGCCACACTATTAGCAGTATTATCACATTAAACATAGGCTTTATTTTGCCTTTATAGCTTAATACTTCCGGACTGAATTGCAAAGTGATATTTAAAAAAGATAAAAAGAAAAAGATGCATGTTTAATTTTTGCTGGCTTTAATCTGCAAGATGCAGCTAACCACAATGCATAGTATCTTTAGCAGAGGGTTTCCTGTACGCAAAGCTCTCACTGTGTTTATTTGATTATTTATCTATTTATTTATATGTAAGTATATTCTACAAGATATTTTTATACAGATTCCATGGATATTCTGAAGATTTTATCTACCAATGTTCAATGCCCAACTTTTCAAATATAATTTTCAATCTGTTGATGCTTTGTTGCACATGGGGGCGATCAAAAAATTTCCTCTTCAGGAGACAGGAATAAAATTCTTAGTATTTTTTGACCCCATCTTGTATTTTCTTTAGGAGGAGCTTCTATCCACAGGCCATAAAGCTTCTGAACCCAGACATGCCATCACAATCCTCACAGACCAGGGTCTACAATATCCTCTGACCACTCCCCTCACTGTCCCTGTCACTGTCCTTCCAGTGCACCTCAAGGTTTTATTTACTGTTTTATTTATTTATTTATTTATTTATTTATTTATTTATTTATTTATTTGCTTGCTGTTTATTTCTTGTCTTTTTGGCGTTTGGTTCTTTGTTTGTTTTACTCATTGTAAATTTTTTCTGGTATAACCACGCAGTCTCCTGTTGGATCAGAGCACATTTCACTACATGGTATACTCAGTAACCATGTATGTGACAAATAAACTCTTTTGACTTTGACTTTCTTCCTTTCTGTTTTTCGAAATTTGTTGCAAGTGAAAAGCAATCTGCACTTCCGCACCCTAAATGGGAATGTAGGAGCTTATTAACGTTTTTCCACAGTGTTTTTACTTGTTGTTCAGGGTTACTCAATGTCTGTGATCAAAAAGATAAAAAAAATTCCAAACACATTAAATCCTGAATAAATTATCCAGTCATCTGCATTGAATAGCAATTTGTAGCGATGATTTTTATTTCCAGCCATTTTATTTTTAATTTTAACACAACTCTAAGTTATTAAAAGTATCGAAAGTGGTTATTTATTATAAGTATATAAAAACTTTCAAAAGACCTAACAAATAAATCAAGGTACAACTTTATTGCACATTTTTAATGGTTATAAAAAAGTAAAGCAAACAGAGCACCAAAATGCTGACAAATATTGCATATAATTATATGATGGATCAGTTATTAGCTAACACGGAATAGCAGGTAATGCAGATAAAGATAATAAAATATAAGTCCCATAAAAGACTGGTGTGCTTCACATCCTATATTTCTAGGAGATCTTCCAGACCATTGTGGTGTTGCACAGGATAAGCCATTGATGAAAATGAAACAAAATTAATTTAAATTCAGTTTTATTTATACATCTGGAATATTTAGCAAACCAGTTTTTAAACTGTGTCTGTTTTTTGGGTTTTGTTTTCCCTCAGTGTTCTGAAAAGTTACTTTTGATTTATGACCATATTTCCAAAGCTTTGTTTGTAACTATACTACTATAATAGCTGTACAACTGTTTAATTCTCTACCCTGTTGAAATAAAATATCAAATATTAAAATTATATGGGGCAGATAGAAAAGTACATATTTGGGCTATAACACAATGTAATTTGGTGTGCAGGGTTGAATTTTATAGCAGTTACCCACTTTTCACAAACATTTTTAATTCTGCTCCTTGGTAAATCCTGCTGTTGTTAGCTGTAGGAGATTTAGGCACATGAGGACAAATTTCAGGAGGTCTTGGACTGGGAATATCAGTAGGGCTTGGAAATTTTCAGATGGCACAGTTTTATCATCATAACATTGCAAAGCTTTGCTTCCAAACAGTTACTTTTCACCAGCTCTCCTTTCCCGCCCATGGCCTGACTTCCTGCTTAACTTTGACACATCACACCAATCATAAACAATCTTTAAATTTATACAGTCTAATGGTTTAAATTTTTGTGAAGTGAGTCTGTGCAATAAAGGTGCTTTCTGTAAATCTTATAAGCGAGGCATCAAAGAATCAATTGATGTAAAAGACAAGTATGAGTGGAATTTATGAGTGTTCTACTGCCAACGCCACACTCTCGATGTTGTATAGATTGGACAATTCAGGTTAAACTTTTCTGAAATTTTTCTCATTTCAGCTGGTCCTTGGATGACAGTTCAGTTTCCCTATCTGCTCTGTGCTACTGCACGCAATCCCAGAAGCACACAGCACTGAGTAGAAGACTGAGTAGGTTGCACCCAGGGCGAGATCTCAGTCCATCATGGAACTGAGTAATGCCAGTGGAGCTAAGATAGTTTATATAATTTTTTTGTCCTTTACATAAATTGTAATAAATTTTGTTATGGTCTGACTTCTTACAGCAGGCCTTGTGCGTCTAAAAAATCTGCTATAACTATCTAGGTAAGCATTTCAACTTTTATTGTTTAGCTACATAATTCTAACCCATATCGAAAATTATGCTTCAGTGTAACTGTAACTGAAGATCAGGTTTTCCAGTCTTTCAGTTCTTACCTTTTTCTCAGTCCTTCCTGCAGCAACTGAGACTGTATCGTGGCCTCGGTGATCCAATGTTTTGCATAAAAAACAAATACACTGCTCATCAGTGCGGCAGTAGAATTCCAGAAGTTTTTTGTGGCTTGAACAGATCTTGTCCTGCAGTTTTCCAATGGAACTGATCATCGTGTGTCTGTGCTCCTTGTGAAGTTTGAGGTGAGACTCACAGTAGGAAGTCAGGCACACCAAGCAGGACTTGGCAGCTTTCTTCTTCTTCCCAGTACAGATATCACACACCACATCTCCAGGTCCAGCATAGCAGTGATCAGAAGGAGTAGCTTGGAGTTCTGTTTTCTTCAGTTTCTCCACCACTTCAGCCAACATGGTGTTTCTGCCCAAAACGGGTCTTGGGGTAAAGGTCTGTCTGCACTGAGGACAGCTGTAGACACCACCATGGTCCTCCTGATCCCAGCAGCCCTCTATGCAGCCCATACAGTAACTGTGTCCACAGTTAACAGTGACCGGATCCTTCAGGAGATCCAGACATACAGAGCAACGGAATTGGTCTTTATTCAGAAGATCACCAGAGTCTGCCATTTTACTGCATGCACCAGACAGAATTTTTTTCTTTGAAGCTGGTTTTATACGTGAGTAGGAGGGACTTCCTCGCTCTTCTCAGCCATACAGGATGTGTGGTTTGCAGCAAATGTCAGTCATAATGCAAACTCAGGACTTTCACACACAGCCAATCTTTTACTTGTCTCTCTAGACTAGTGATTCTTCAGTCTTTGTCGCTGGGAGCCTATATTCAACCGTCTAAATATTAAAACATATACAAATGAGCCAACTACCTCCTGTTTTTTTTAATGAATTAGCTATAAAGAAGGCACAGAGTTAAGTTCTGAAGAATAATATAAACCCATCTGCTTTCAAAATATGCATGTTGGATGTAAGAGTCACCTAAAATAGATGCATATGTAATAAAAGAATAAAACTACATTTGTTTTCTCATTCAGTATTTTTGATTCCATTGCAGTTAAACTGCAGAGATGTTCAATAATTTAATATAATTTACTTTTTTAATTAAAAAGTAAACTTAGCCTTTTAACAATTTCAAATCAATTGTGTACACAAACACTCACCAGGAACAACAAATAAGTTCAATTACCTGATTTGTGCTTACCTAATATGGCTAAAAATTCAGTTACCATCCTGGTAGCTGTCAAGTTACATGACAGTTATTTATTTATTTATTTTTTTTAAGATTTAACTAGAACAGATAGTCCGATAAATATCCTGTCATTTCAGTTTGATGGCACAGAAAATTATTTTAATAAAATAGTTGACAAATCTCTCTTGGCCACCTGCCACAAAGCAGATTCTTTTTTCCTGAAAAAGATTTTGATTTTACTCATTTTAAACCTTTGTTATTATTTCACAGAAATTTGACTGCAGACCTAAAACACTTTTTATAGTCCTAAACCAAGTTGTGAATGTGATATTTTGAGCAAGCAGCATAACTAAATTAATAAGTGTGCAACGTGCATGCATTTCCAGACTGTACGTTTCCAACCTCAAAATAACAGTGTAACCGCAGTACAGGATGAAGGAAGTGGTGACGAAACCTCAGCATATGTAAACACAGCAATGAATATAATAAAAAATTTGTTTAAAGTCTACATGCTTTTCTTGAAGTAGAAAAGTTCTGCTCTGACAGAAATAGCTTTTTCGTGTAATGTGAATAATGAAGCTAGTAGTTGAGAAACTAAATGCAGCTTCACAGCTCATGTCACTATGGGACTGAATCCCACCGCAGCTCTCTTCAAGCAAATGACGCAGACCTCCTCCTCCTCCTCCTACAGACATCCTGTTCACTGTTGATTCTGATTATACTATGAAAGTTTGAAATAATTTTTGCAATCGGCTCTCAGTCATTCAGGCAATAATGGACAGCAGTGCAACTTTTTCCCATGAAAAATAAAACAAAGGTCTGCATATTTATGTTTGCAAAAATAAACACAACCCATCTGTTGCACCCTGGATTTTTGTCCCCATTTAATTCATAGCAGATCAAAAAAAAATCTTTTTTTTTTTTTTTTTTTTTTTTTTTAAATAAACTTACCACTACACTTGCTAATCTTTTTTTCCTGTCTTTTGGTCAGTGCCACCGTCTCCAGCCCGTAAAGCATAGCTGGTCTCACTACCATCTTATAGACCTTCCCTTTCACTCTTACTGGTATCCTTCTGTCACAAATCACTCCTGACACTCTTCTCCACCCACTCCACCCTGCCTGCACTCTCTTCTTCACCTCTCTTCCACACTCCCCATTACTCTGAACTGTTGATCCCAAGTATTTAAATTCATCCTGCATGAGATATAATCCACCTGTGTGCATCTTCTTCCACTCTTGTACGTCACCCTGTGTTCCTCCCTCTTCTTAAAATACGTGTTTACCATAGCCATGTCCATCCTTTTTGCAAAATCCACTATCATCTGACCTTCTGCGTTCCTCTCCTTGACACCATACCTACCCATCACCTCCTCATCTCCTCTGTTCCCTTCACCAACATGCCCATCACCATTCTCTCTTCCTCGGGTATACTCTTCACCACTTCATCCACATCACTCCAGAATTCTTCTTTCTCATCCATCTCACAGCCAACTTGCAGGGCATATGCACTAACAACATTCATCATCACACCATCAATTTCCAGTTTCATAACTCTGTCAGACATTCTCTTCACCTCCAAGACACTCTTGACATACTGTTCCTTCAGGATAACCCCTACCCCGTTTCTCCTCCCATCCACACCATGGTAAAACAGTTTAAACCCCCCTCCGATGCACCTAGCCTTACTCCCCTTCCATTTGGTCTCTTGTACACACAATATATCAACCTTCCTTCTTTCCATCATATCAGCAAGCTCTCTCCCTTTACCAGTCATACTACCAATATTCAAAGTTCCTACCCTCACGTCCACTCTCTTAACCTTCCTCCTCTCCTTCTTCCTCCGGACATGCCTTCCTCCTCTTTTCCTTCGGCCTAGCAGTGCTCATGGCGGTCGTTGTTAACCCGGGGTTCAATTTCCCGGTATGGAAATTTGTATTTTTGTCCGCATATTTGGTTTGGCAAATTTGTATGCCGGATGCCCTTCCTGATGCAACCCTCTGCATTTATCCAGGCTTGGGACCAGCACAAAGAAATACACTAGTTTGTGCATCCCCTTGCGGCTGGATTAGCTATAACATTTAATCCAATATTCTCTTATTTTTTCAAATTTGAAATTTATCCTTTAACAACAAAGCTACACATAAAATGGAGCATTTACATGGCCTTGGGTGATTTAAAAAAATTAAAATTTGTTTTCTATCAGTTGCTCCTCATTTTCAGCAGCCAACTCCATAAGCTACACTTTTAATTTCTTTTAAATTTTTATGGGTTCAATTTTTGTGGAGTGAGTCTGTGTAATAAAGGTGCTTTCTGTAAATCTTTTAAGCAAGGCATAAAAGAATCGTTTAATGTAAAAAATCAAGTACGAGACGAAGCCAAGAATGTTCTGCCATCGACGCCACACTCTGGATGCTGTGTGAATTTAACCATTCAGGAGAAAATTTTGTGGAATTCTTGTCATTCTAGCTCCCTGGATGACAGTTCAGCTTCTTTATCTGTGGAGCTGAGGGAAAAGAGAGAAAAAAAAACATGAACTCTTCAAAATGTTATCAATTTATCACAGTTT
>JADBHE010002037.1:0-11950 GCA_018136845.1 Heterotis niloticus
GAAATGAGCTCATCGCCCTCCACTGCCCAGCATTCTGCTCATGAACATCCAGTCATTGGAAAATAAGCTGGATGTTTTGAGAGCAAGGGTGACCTTCCAACAGGACACGAGGGACTGTAACATCCTGTGTTTCACCGAGACAATGGCTGACCCCCCTAGTGCCGGACCAGGCAGTGACTCCGTCGGACTCATTCTCTGTGTTTCATATGGACATGACAGCAGAGGACAACAAATCCAAAGGTGGGGGAGTCTGTTTCTTGGTGAACACTAAGTGGTGCGAAGTGAAGAGCATCTCTGTTCTCTCTCGGTCCTGCTCGCCTCATCTGGAGCATCTGACTATCAAATGCCATCCTTTTTACCTGCCTCGGGAGTTCAGCTCGGTTATCGCCACGGCGGTTTATATTCCGCCTCATGCGGACGTTGGCACAGCCCTGTCTGAACTGCACGAGGCACTCAACACTACTCAACACAAGCACCCGGAACCAGCAACCATAGTGGTGGGGGACTTTAATAAAGCGAACCTCAAACAAGTCATGCCGGACTTATTCCAACATGTCACGTGCATGACTAGAGAGGACAACATGCTGGACGACTGCTACACGCCGTACAAGCAGGGCTACAAAGCTGTTCCACAGCCGGTGTTTGGGAAGTCGGACCACAACGCTGTTTTCCTTGTGCCGGCTTACAAACAGAAGTCTTGTCTTGAGGCTCCGGCCACGAGGGAGGTAAAGCGCTGGTCTGCCCAATTGGAAACCACGCTACAGGACACGCTCGATGACATCGACTGGGACATGTTCAGGACAAGTTTGGATAATGTCAACGAATTCGCGGAGGTAGTGGTCAGCTTTGTGAGCGTGCTGGAAGACAACATTGTCCCCACGGTTACAATCAAGAGCTTTCCCAACCCAAAACCATGGGTCGATGGTACGATCCACAAAGCAGTGAATGTGCACACTGCTACGTACAATGCAGATCTCGAACCCGGCAACATGAACGCTTACAAAGCGGCTTCATACGGTGTGCAGTGAAGGATGCAAAGCGCCAGTACCGGGAGAGAGTCAAGTCGCTTTTCCACCAGGGTGACACGTGCAAATTGTGGCTAGGACTGCGCACCATCACAGATTTCGGAAGGAAATCTAACGTGACTATGAGTGCCGACTCTGGGTTTGCAAACGAACTCAACGCATTCTATGCCCATTTCAAGCCCGATTGTGCTAAAGTCACCTGCGACAGCAGCGATAGCAGTGAGGGCCGCAGCGGGTCGACGGAATGTGGTGGCTTCATCACCGTCGCCCAGTCCAATGTGCGGAGGGAGCTGAAGTGCGTTAACTTCAGGAAAGCGCCAGGGCTGGACGGCATCTCCAGGCGCCTGCTGCACCGACCAGCTGGCCGGAGTGCTCACAACCATCTTTAACGAGTCTCTGGCTCAGTCCACAGTCCCAAGGTGCTTTAAAACATCCACCATTGTCCTGGTACCAAAGAACATTAAGCCCTCATGCCCAAATGACTACCGACCCATTGCACTAACCTCGGTAGTCATGAAGGTCTTTGAGAGACTCATCAAAGCCATCATCACAGCATCCATCTCCAGCTTTGTAGACCCATTTCAGTTTGCCTACCACCCCAATAGATCCACGGATGATGCCATATCCCACGTCCTGCAGACCACCCTCAGTCATGTGGACAGGAAACAGGGGAACTACGTGAGATTGCCGTTCGTTGATTATAGTTCAGCTTTCAACACCATTGTCCCCCACAGACTGTTCACTAAACCGAGTGACTTGGGATTGAACTGCCACCTGGGTGCCTGGGTTCTCAGTTTCCTCACAGGCAGACCACAGGTGGTGAGAGTCGGTAGTTGTACTTCTGGCATCATCATACTCAACACAGGAGCTCCACAAGGTTGTGTACTTAGCCCTCTGCTCTATGCCCTCTACAATCATGACTGTGTGACCACGCACGCCTCCAACATCATCAAATTTGCTGACGACACGGTGGTGCTGGGCCTCATCTCCAACAATGATGACACAGCATACTTGGAGGAGGTGGAGAACTTGGCATTATGGTGCCAGGAGAACTGTCTCCAACTGAATGTTGCCAAACTAAAGAGATGGTAGTGGACTTTGGTAGGCGACAGCAGAGGTCCTACACCCCCCTTAAAGTCAACGGGACTGCAGTGGAGAGGGTGAGCAGCTTCAAATACCTGAGCATTCATGTCACTGAGGACTTGACGTGGACTGTACACATCCGAGCTCAGGCCAGTAGAGCAAAGCAGCGGCTCTACCGCCTCAGGCAGCTGAGGAAGCTACAGGTCTCTCCGGCGGTCCTTAAAACGTTCTACTCTGGTGCTGTACAAACTGTTCTGACTCAGAACATCATCTCCTGGTTTGGGAATAGCTGTGCTCGCGACATCAAGGCACTGCGGAGAGTGATCCGGGCAGCAAAACTTTGCACCGGATCTGATCTGCCATCCCTACAGCTCATCTACACCAAGAGATGCAGGACCAGAGCGACTAAGATCATCGGTGACCTGTCTCAACCCAGCAACCATCTATTCATCTTGGTGAAATCAGGAAAACGATTCAGAAGCATTATGGCCAGAACTGAGAGGCTCAGGGGGAGCTTCTATCCACAGGCAATAACACCTTCTTCAAAAGAAAGAACATCCTGGTTCCAACAAAAGGGGTTTTGTAGTTTCTGTGGGGGACAGACCCCCATGGAGATCAGCAGAAAAGCACCTCCAGGTATAATATTCTAAAACAAGTTACTTAAACTGAAATGATACTGTACAGTTTCAAATTGATGATTTGGTTTAACACTGTTCCGGGGGCCATTTAGCCCCGGCCCTAGCTGCAGAGACCCCGGACGTCAGGCACCCCAGGGACGAACGCCAGGGGTCCGCAGGGCCCTGCGCTTAACCCCAGACCTTCCCATAAGCCAAAGGCTGGCAAAACTTGAGCACCAGAACGCTGGGGACTTGGCCTTTAAGCCCAAGGCCTGGCTGCAGGGAACCCACACGTCACGTACCCTATGATGGGGTAGCAGGGCTCTGCCATTCCATGAACATAAACATTCCCGCAACTCTAACTGCATAATTAACCTTAACTTTTGAGCCTAACCCTCAGCGTAAGGCAATCTTTGGCCAATCTCCAGCCGTTTCACAAACCCTAACCCTAGCTCCAGCCCTAAGAGTAACCCTAGGCCCCAACGCGCGACCCCCTAGAAGAACAGCAGAGGTGCGCTGGGCCATAAAATTTACCCCTACCCTCACTGTAAGCCTCATCCTTACCAGACTTATGCCCAGGAACGCTGCATATCCAGGGAACCGGACCGTTCAGCCCCGGCCCTGGCTGCAGGTACTCCGGACGTCGGGCGCCCCAGGGAAGAGCACCAGGGGTCCGCAGGGCCTTGCGCTTAACCCCAGGGCTCGCCGTAAGCCAAAAGCAGACCACGCTTGAGCCCCGCAATGCTGGGGACATTGCTTTTGAGCCCCAGGCCCGGCTGCAGGGAACCCACACATCGGGTACCCCATGATGAAGTAGCAAGGGTCTTCCGGGCCCTGAAAATAATCTTTCCCCTAACTCTAACTGCAAAATTTACTTTACCTTTTGAGCCTAACCATCAGCGTATCGCTAACTTTTACCCATCTCCAGCCGTTTCAAAACCCTAACCCTAGCTCCAACCCTAACCGCAACCCAAGCCACCAACCCGGGACCCCAAAAAAGAATAGCAGAGGTCTGCCGGGCACTGAACTTAACCCCAAACCTCACCGTAAGCCTCACTTTTGCCAGACGTAATCCCGGGAACGCTGCAAACCCAGAGACCGGGGCCATTTAGCCCCGGCCCTGGCTGCAGGGACCCCGGACGTCCGGAACCAAAGGGAAGAGCACCAGAGGTCCGTCGGGTCCTGAGCTTAACCACAGGCCTCGCCGTATACCAAAGGATGACCACACTTCAGCCCCGGACCGCTGGGAACATGTCTTTTGAGCCCCAGACCAGGCTTCATGGAACCCAGACCTCGGGTACCCCATTATGCAGTAGCAAGGATCTGCCGGGCCCTGAAAATAAGCCTTCCCCTAACTCTAACTGCAAAATTTACTTTAACTTTTGAGCCTAACCCTCAGTGTATCGATAACTTTTGCCCATCTCCAGCCGTTTCAAAACCCTAACCCTAGCTCCAACCCTAACCGCAACCCTAGCCACCAACCCGCCACATAAAAAAGGAATAGTAGAAGATTTTTGGGACATGAAATTGACCCCAACCCTCACCGTAAGCCTCACTTTTTCCAGACGTAAGCCCAGGAACGCTGCAAAGCCAGGGACCGGGGCCATTCAGCCCCGGCCCTGGCTGCAGGGACCCCGGACGTTGGGAACCACAGAGAAGAGCACCAGGGGAACGCCAGGTCCTGAGCTTAACCCCAGACTTTGCTGTAAGCCAAAGGATGACCACACTTGAGTCCTGGAAAGCTGGGGACTTGTCCTTTGAGCCCCACACCAGGCTGCAGGGAACCCGCACGTCAGGTACCCCATGATGAAGTATCAAGGGTCTTCCGGGCCCTGAAAATAAGCTTTCCCCTAATTCTAAGTGCAAAATTAATTTTAACTTTTGAGCCTAACCCTCAGCGTATCGCTAACTTTAGCCCATCTCCAGCCGTTTCAAAACCCTAACCCTAGCTCCAACCCTAACCGCAACCCAAGCCACCTACCCGCCACACAAAAAAAGAATAGCAGCGGATTGCTGGGCCCTGAAATTGACCCCAACCCTCACTGTAAGCCTCACCCTTGCCAGACGTAAGCCCGGGAACGCTGCAAAGCCAGGGACCGGGGCCATTCAGCTCAGGCCCTGGCTGCAGTGACCCCGGACGTCGGGAACCCCAGAGAAGAGAACCAGGGGAACGCCAGGTCCTGAGCTTAACCCCAGACTTTGCTGTAAGCCAAAGGCTGACCACACTTGAGTCCTGGAAAGATGGGGACTTGTCCTTTGAGCCCCAGACCAGGCTGCAGGGAAACTGCACGTCGGGTACCCCATGATGAAGTAGCAGGGGTCTGCCGGGCCCTAAAAATAATCCTTCCCCTAACTCTAAGTGCAAATTTAACTTTAACTTTTGAGCCTAACCCTCAGCGTATCGCTAACTTTTGCCCATGTCCAGCCATTTCAAAACCCGAACCCTAGCTCCAACCCTAACCGCAACCCTAGCCACCAACCCACGACCCCAAAAAAGAATAGCAGGGGTCTGCCGGACCCTGAACATAAGCCTTCCCATAACTCTAACTGCATAATTAACCTTAACTTTTGAGCCTAACCCTCAGTGTAAGGCTAACTTTGGCCCTTCTCCAGCCGTTTTCCGAACCCTAAACCTAAATTTTCCCTTTTACCCTGACCTAAATTGAATTTATCCATATGCCTAATGTTAACCTTTAAAACTAGCCTAAACTTAACTAATCCCCAGACCTGACTTAAACCCTCAACTTAAACTTAAATCTCAAGCCAGACCTTAACTTAGTTTCATTTCCAACACAAACATTAGCACTAACGTAACCTTACCCCTAAACTCTTAATCTTAATTTTAATCCTAAATCTAGTCTTTATCCAACCCTGACCCTGACTTTTTTGGGGCTATGGTCATCTCCCCTAAGCAAACTCAGCCAGTGCCACACGCAGTTGCTTTTTATGACTGTCTTTGTCTCTCGTTGGCCCTGCACGGAGGAGAAAGTAGAGTCTGATATCTGAATGATAGGACTTTCCTTAATCCACAAAATCATCTGTTGGACCTACATGATTGTTCTTGTCAGTTCTTTCAATTTATATAGTTACATTACAATTTACTAAATAACACTAAAAATAAAAATTTTTAGAAAAAAATATTTAAAAAAAGAACCCAAAGAAACTAAAACAAACTACAAAAACCCTAATAACAGGTTAACAACCAAAAAAAAATATAACAGATAAATAAAATTAGTTTTACAATTCATAATACTTACCTGGGATGTTTAATAGTTTGGATTTTGATCCTACATGATTATTCTCATCAGTTTTTTTAATGTATATAGTTACATTGCAATGGCCTAAACAACATTAAAAAAACAAATATAAAAAACTCAAAAAAACTAAAAACCACAAAAAGCCTAATAGTAGGCAAACAAAAAGAAATAACAGACAATAGAGTTTGTTTTGCAGTTTTATTTCAATTTGTTTAGTCTTCCAAATGTAAAAGAAAGGAAGGCATTTTTGAAAAGTGGCAGTTGGAAAGGGGCGGAGCTTTCTTTTGCCCTTGCAGCAATCCAGGCCACACAGCCATTACACTGTTGGAGCTACTGAGAGAAACACAAGGCCTGCTCTCTATAACACAGATTATCACAAAACACTCAACTTCTTTCAAATTCTTTCACTTTTGGTGATGTGAAAGAAAAAATAAAGTAACAGTTTGGGTGTAGAGAGTGTTACACTTTATTTTTCTATAGAAATACACACCGGTGCAGGAGAGCCCCTTTGAAAAGAGAGTCTCCCCGAACAAAGGATACAGGAGTTATTTATACAGCAGTTCGCAAGGTATTCACGCCTCTTTAGTAGTTTTACACTACATCTCTTTGTGAGTGTGGCCTTGGACATTGTTGTGATGAGCTACTGCCTTCCTAGACGCGGTGGAGTAACTTCTGATTTAGGGGGTCTCAGTTGAGCGAGTCCCACGTTGATAAAGAAAGGCACAGACTTCAGCCGACCTTGCAGCTGGGCAATGATTTCATCCTAGAACAATTTCCCACCTGTACCTTGTTCAGTTCACAGGTTACAGGATACAAGAGTTACAGCATAATATCTTTAAACAAAATAGTCATGATAAAATATTCATTCTGCTATTGATTAATGCCTCTACCATAGTACTAGTACAAAACATGCAGTAAATATTTAACTTTACAAGCATAACCGTTATAAATTTCTCTCACAGTGAAGAATTTCTTTGTTTAGTTTTCAAATTTGTTAAAACTTTTTGATTTCTTTACATTTGATCCCTATTTTAGGACACATTTAATTTAATCCACTTCTCTTTTGACCTTTAGAAAGTGATTCTTTTAGTTGGTTCTTAATTTTTTTTTAAATTGGTCTATAATGCCTCTTTTTTATTTTAGGCCTAGACATGAGGAAAACAGACCATCTTATAGGTCTGTTCACTTCACTTACCCAGGACCGGAACGGCATAGGCCTTAGCCATGCAGCATACATTGGAGAGACGCTGCTTCGGGCAGGTATAGACCCCCCCCCCCCGTTACAATTATCCAGGACCGGAACGGCATAGGCCTCGGAGGAAGAAGCGGGGGAAAAGAGCTGGCATTCTGGTTAAGCTGAGACGACATGCAAACCGCACACCTCTTCCCAGTATTCTTCTAGCGAATTTTCAGTCACTGGACAACAAGCTAGATGAACTGAGAAGCAGGCTGGCCTTCCACCGGGACATCAAGGACTGCAATGTGCTGGTTTTCATGGAGACTTGGCCGGACCCCTTGATTCCGGACTTCGCCATTACACCCCAGAGTCTCTCAACATACCGGCAGGACAGGACAACGGAGTCGGGGAAGGTGAGGGGGAGGTGTCTGCTTCATGGTGAACAACTTGTGGTGCTCGGATGCGGATAATATCTCCTCTGGATGTTCCCCTAATCTTGAGCACCTCACGATTAGATGCTGACCCTACTACCTGCCCCGGGAATTTACATCGGTCATTTTAACAGCCGTGTACATTCCACCACAAGCCGACACCGCAGGGGCGATTGACGAACTGTATAGTGTTGTCGAGCGGTCGGAGGCTTTACACCCTGAGGCTGCTGTGATTGTGGCTGGCAATTTCAACAGCGCCAATCTGAAGAAAGCCATGCCAAGATTTCACCAGCACATCAGCTTGCCGACACGTGGTGGACGCACGCTGGATCATGTCTACACTCTGTTCCAGGCTGGATATAAGGCCTTCCCCCATCCTGCCTTTGGCAAGTCAGTCCACGCCTCCATCCTGCTACTGCCCGCCTATAGGCAGAGGCTTAAGCAGGAGAAGCCGGTGACAAGGACCATCCAGTGCTGTACGGACGAATCTGACGCGGTTCTACGTCATTGCTTTGGCGAAACGGACTGGCTGATGTTCCAGGAGGCGGCGGAAAACCAGGTGGAGGAATTCGCTGAAACAGTTACGGGTTTTATCGCAAAATGCATCGACGATGTCATTCCGAGAGTCACTGTATGGACTTTCCCGAACCAAAAACCGTGAGTGAACGGCGAAATCCGTGCTTTACTCAAAGCGTGGACGTCAGCCTTTAACTCCGGTGATTTGGAGGGCTACAGGCGCTCTCGTTACGACCTCAGAAGCTCGATAAAATCTGATAAGAGGCAGTACAGGGACAAAGTGGAGTCTCTCTACCGGGGCTCGAACATCAGAAACATGTGGAGAGGGCTTAGGAAAATCACTGACTACAAAGGGAAAAGCAGCGGTGTCGTAGAAGCATCTGCTCCCCTCGCTGAGGAGCTGAACACCTTCTATGCACGGTTTGAGAAGAACCACCCACGCCTGGCTGTGGACCTGAACCAGGATGCTTGCACACTGCAGGTGTCTAGGTCAGACGTATGTGAATCCTTTAAAAGGATAAACATACACAAAGCTCCTGGACCAGATAAAATCTCTGGTAGGGTTCTTAAGACTTATGCAGACCAGCTGGCAGGTGTGTGCACCGACATCTTCAACCTTTCCCTGCTGCAGTCTGTTGTCCCCACGTTTCAAGAAAACCATCATTGTTCCTGTACCCAAGAAACCCCGAGTCCTTTGTCTAAATAACTACTGCCCTGTAGCACTTACGTCCATCATCATGAAGTGCTTTGAGCGGTTTGAGTCAGGTCACACATCGTTGCCTCTCTGCCAGACACACTGGACCCGCTTCAGTTCGCCTACAGACCAAACAGGTCTACTGACGACACAATCGCCTTCACTCTCCACAAGGATCTTTCCCACCTGGAACAGAGGAACACGTATGTGAGAATGCTTTTTATCGATTACAGCTCAGCATTCAACACCATCGTGCCCTCTAAGCTGGTTGCCAAGCTCAGGAACCTAGGACTCAACGCGGCTCTGTGTGGTTGAGTCATGGACTTCCTGACGGGCAGGCCCCAGGTGGTGAGATTGGGGAACACCATCTCCTCAGCACTGACTCTCAGCACAGGGACCCCCCAGGGCTGCATGCTTAGCCCCCTGCTGTACTCTCTGTTCACGCACAACTGTGTTGCCTCGCTCAGCTCCAACTTCATAGTCAAGTTTGCTGATGACACCACGGTCATCGGCCTGATCGCCAACAACGATGAACAAGCCTATAGAGAAGAGGTGAGAATCCTGACCTCATGGTGTCAGGACAATGACCTCCACCTCAATGTCAGCAAAACAAAAGAGCTGATCGTGGACTTCAGGAGACAGCAGGGGAATGGCCATGTGCCCGTCTCTATAGCCGGCGCCCCAGTGGAGAGAGTGAACAGCTTCAGGTTCCTCGGCGTTACCATCACTGAGGACCTGTCCTGGTCACGGCACACCAACGTCGTCATTAAGACGGCAACACAATGCCTCTTCTTCCTCCATCAGCTGAGGAGGTTCAGCATGGACAACAGGATACTTGTCACCTTCTACAGATCTACGATCGAAAGTATCCTGACTGGCTGTTTCACGGTCTGGTATGGCAGCTTTAGTGTGTCAAACCGTAAAGCTCTCCAAAGAGTGGTCAAGACAGCACAGACCATCACCAGGACTGATTCTGCCAGCCCTGCAGGACCTCCACACCCAGCGCTGCAAGAAGGCACTTAACATTCAGAGGGACAGCACTCAACCCAGCCACAGACTATTCTCCTTGCTCCCATCCGCAAGATGCTTTAGAAGCGTTTGGACAAGGACGAAACAGTTCCGGAACAGTTTTTCCCCCCCACACCGTTAGACTGCTAAACCACTGACCCCTCCCTTGGCAGTGGAACAGTCGATCGGGCTCTGTCTGTCTATCTGTATGCCTGTTCCACCCATTGTGGAAACCCGTCTGGTTCGTCTCTGGTACTTTTTGTTGTAGGTTTAGTCTGTAGTTGTAGGTTTGGTTGCTGTGTCTTCCCCCCCGCCAATCCCTGATGTATATCCGTTTCCCCACTTACTTATCCCTATTTACTAACCGTTTGTCCTGCTCTTTATTTATTACTCTATTATTATTTATTGTTCTCCTCTCCCAACTATACATATCATATACATGTTATGTCCACATTTTCACTGAGGATGCCTGGAAACAAAACTTTTCATGGGGACAACACTGCTATGCTGTGTTGTTCACCCTTGACAAATAAACCTTTGAATCTTGAATCACGCAACACGGGTTCTAAGGACGCTGTCCCGGGTGGACCTAGACACCCTTCCTACAATAATAACTACAGAACTAATTGGCAATTTACACAAGTGGGGAAACTTTTTGAACAGTTCTCGACCTTGGAAGCGTGGGCCTGGGAGCAGACCTAACCACTGGTCTGACGGCCATCCACCTAGAGAGCATAGGCATGACCCTGACTATAAAAATTTTGTCTTCTTGTAAGGAAGATATTTGAACTGTTGAGGTCACACCACCATTTTGATAATGTGTCACCTGACCAGGATGTGGACCCGCCTACTTTTTCACATCTTACACACTATGAGTGAGGTGATTAAATCTGCTAAGATGACACCTCTAACGCGAACGCTCTTGGAGGGTAATGCGAGGAACTGGTCCTACACCACCCGATTGATCTTGCAGGATCAGTGTATTGACAGGGAGGGGGAAGAATTACATACCATGACGGTGACTGATTGGGAGTTAGTCTTTCACTGATGGTGGACTCTGCTTTGCCTCACAGAACAGAAATTGGAGTCTAGTTCTTTGTCCCCACCCAGGCTCACTCCAATAACAGCAACAGCTCAGTCAACCTGGAAATTTAGTCCCACCAGACACCACACAACCAAGATGTATGATTGGGGAATTACAATCCAGAAAAAGTGTTGCGTTATTGGGGATTCCAACCTTGGTAGAATTCAGGGATACAATATAGAAAATTTACAAATAGACAGTTATCCGGGTGCTTCATTCAGGCATGTGGGAGCCATCATATCCAGGGCCAGTGTATGGACCACTGTGGAAACTGTCATCCTGGCCTGTGGTATAAACCATAGGAACCAGAAACAGAAGCAGACAGCGGTCAAAGAGCTTCAGAGAGCAATAAAGATGACCAGGGAGAAACTCCCCAAGGCTACTATATGGATCCCTCTGATTAATTTCTCCAAAGCGCTTAAATTGGAGGAACAAACAAATTTAACCAACCTAAATGCCTACATTAAGAACAGGCACCACTTACCCCTGTTGCCAAGCTCCCAATTCCAGGTCGCTAAGACCCAAATTCACTGGATGCCGGCATGCGCTGAGGCAATCCTCCAGCATTAGTGCAATCATCTAAACTTCAGAGCCCTTTAAGCCTGATTATGGGATTTTGGAGAGGCAGTGAAGTGATTAATTTATCCAAGGACTTCAAGCATACAGAAAGTTCATTAGAACTGTTAAGGGTGTGGAAGAAAAAATAACGTAACAGTTTGGGTGTAGAGAGAGTTACACTTTATTTTCTATAGAAATACACACCGGTGCGGGAGAGCCTCTTCGGAAAGAGAGTCTCCCCGAACAAAGGATACAGGGATCATTTATACAGCAGCTCGCAAGGTATACACCCCTTTCAGGTGTTTCCCACATCTGCTCTTTGTAAGTGTGACTTTAAACATTGTTGTTATAAGGAATCATTTTCCCATCCTAAGTGTGGTGGAGTAACTCCTAATGTAGGTGCCTCAGTTCAGGGAGTTTTGGTTTTATTACTCCTTTACACCCCACCAGGGCCTGGCCTGGGTCTAAATTGACCATTTCCTTGACCCTTTCATCTTTGC
>JADBHE010000203.1:0-30248 GCA_018136845.1 Heterotis niloticus
ATACTGTCATTACGTGTTACTCCTGCCATGCTTTACCATAGTTACACTGTAAAAGTACTGTGTTAAATCACCTTGTGCACTTCTGCTGGTGCTGCTAGCTCCCTCAGCAGCACTGTGGAATAAATTACTTCATCCTCAGGATCTGCTGTCAGCTGAGAGTGAAATTCATAAAACAATTTGTCTTAACTTCTTATTGATGAATTAAGAGATGATAAATGGCAAATTTTTAATGGATCTGAACAGCACAGAGCAGTGGTGGTGAACACGTGGAAGGATGAATGAACTTAACACTGTGTAGAAGCCAGTGTCAATGTAAATAGATGAGTATTTCACCTGGTTTACTTCTTTTCCATCTGCTGGTGTCTTGGGGGCCACATTGCTGTAAATCACATAGTTCTGGGTCGCCTGCAATACAAACAAGATGCCCTTCCATCATCAGAGCTCCGTGGCAGCGCCAAGTCAGGTACTGTATAGCAATAAAAAAGACCCCCTGTGGCCACTACTGTCAGGCTTTGTGGTTATTGCAAAAACAAATGGTTTTGTTTTCATGTTCACAGCATGATTTGTGCTGGGCTACATTTGTCTTCTGAGCAGACTGACAGGGAATATCTTTTGTACCTGGAATGTGCTGTCTGAAGATAAAAATACCAGACAAAAACACCTATTGTTATACGTGCAGAATGCACTTACAGCATTAGTGTGGCCACTGTGTGTCGCTCTGTTCCTGGCCCGAGTCTCCTCTGGAAAAAGAAGTGATGATAAAGTTATCTTGCTTGTAAGGGTGCCAGATATCAGTGTAACATAATATTGTACTGCAGAATCACCCTCTAATCTTCTGGACTTTCAACACTTTGGATCATGTATCATTATTGTGTATTTTCCTGTTCTCAATTGTCTTTAAGTCACAGTTGAAGTGAGTGTCACATGGTTGCATTTCTGTATACATCTGCAGTAATATTATATTATATTATATTATATTATATTATATTATATTATATTATATTATATTATATATAAATTGTGAAGTGGTAGTTTTGTGCTGCAGGAACTCAATCGTGTAACAGTTCTATAGATTCTTAATACAGAGGAAGATTTTCCATAAATTGACAGAAATGACAAAAGGAAAATTACACGAACAGTGAAGATAACTGTTGGTCAAGTAAACTTAACACCAGAAACAGGAATAAAGAATGAGGAAGAAGAAGAACAACAACAACAAAAACAACAACAACAGCTGTATGTTATTCACTCTGTGGAGCCCTGGATCTCTTGGTGGGATTTTTCCATAGCAGAATACAGGTGAAGGTGATGACTACTGGAAGAAGGAGGAGTCCCAGCATCACCAGAAGGACTAGCAGGGTGGAAAGGCTAGAAAACACAGTTAAACACAACAAAAATGTGAACCACATCAGAACCAGAATGAGCAGATTCAGAATTTATGACTCAGAAGATTTTTTTAACTGAAAGCAAATTACACTTTTAAATAAGCCACAAAAAGTGGTCTGGTCATGTTGTGGTCATGTAATGCTTACTTATTACACGTATTTACTGCCAGAGAAAAGTGTTTTCTTACTTTTTTGAAGTTGCTGAGTTAAATTTCTCTGTAGTCATAACAGACATCAACGTGCTCTGGAAATCAGTGCCGAGTCTCCACGTTGTCAGACGGTTTGTAGTCAAGTTCAAAGCATCTGAAGGCTTGGCTGAAGTCACATGGTCTGGCTTTTTATATGAAATTCTGGTTCGAGCAACACCTGTGAAAGTACAAGAATGAGAAAAAATAGATTAAAATGAAACCTTTGATCTTTTATTAACCTAAATGCTTATTAACGCTAAGATGGGTGTTATTTATTTATTTTTTTTAATATGGTAAGTGAAATTAAACAATTGTGCCTTTAACATAAGAAAAGTTATAAATAAAAAAACTGAATTTAGGCAACAGCGGCTTACTGGTCTTCACCGAAACTGGTAGGGAGGTGCCGTCATCTGGAGCGGAATTGATCTCAACCGCACACCAGTAGTAGTCAGAGTCCTTCTCCTGAAGGTTCCTCATGGTCACAGTGAAGACCAGTTGGTCGGGGTTATCAGTGATGAAAACCTCACCTTTGCTCTGTGGTGAGTCAGTGCGTACCACGGTATGGCAGGATGACCAAGTGTACCCTTTACACCAGTATTTCACGTTGTGTTTGTATGTCTTATCATAGTAACATGGGATGGTGACAGATCCTCCTCTCTCTGCAGACACCAAACTCTTAGTCCACATACTCTGATTACCTGAACAATAAACAAATTTAATACATATTAATAAAAAATGCAGTGTATTGTTTACACTACAATATGAAAAGAATAGAGCGAAAAGGAAGAACACGACAAGCAGCACAACATCTTGATAGCACTTGGGCTGTTTGAGTGAGGATTTGAAAACGATTCAGCCTCTGTGGAGCTTGCATGGGTTTCCTGTGGGTACTCTGGTTTCCCCCACAGTCCAGACATGTGTTATAGGTGAGTCAGTTTATCCAAAATGAGGATATTGTGTGAAAGCTCGTGCGTGGCTACCCAGTGGACTTGTGTTCCATGGGGTCCTTAACTAGCCCTGTTGTGGCTGCAGATGGGCTGTTAGTGACCACCAGCACCAGACAGGAGCTGTAAACACTGTGGAAGTGAAATGTGCTTGGTTGCTGCTTACTAACAGCTGCTGACTGATGGCATAAAAGCAGGTGTCTACAGAGAAATTTAAAATGATAAAAAGATTCAAATAGAAAAGATGGGTGAACCAAGAAACATTAGTATCTTCAATAATTGGAACAAGATGATCAGTTTGCAAAGTGAACTTACCTTTCTTTACTTTTAAGAAAATAGATGCCATGTTGTCCATAGTGGGACCACCGTCAGTTTTTATCCCACACAAATAGTAGTCAGAGTCCTTCTCTTGAAGGTTCCTCATGGTCACAGTGAAGACCAGCTGGTCAGGGTCATCAGTAATGGAAATCTTACCTCTGCTCTGTGGTGAGTCAGTGCGTACCATGTTAGTACAGGAATTCCTGTACTTTTTACACCAGTATTTCACATGGTTTTTATATTTCTCTTCATAGTAACATGGGATGGAGACAGGCTGTTGCATCTGCACTGTTAACCATTTGAATGTTTTCACACCATTTTTACCTGGAAAGACAACATGTTCAATATGACAGAAAAAAATCTAATTTATATTAACCAAAGGTTTAAGCAATACTCCTCAGTGTTGGAAACAAAAAATATACCTTCAGTCAGTCATTATTCAGACACTTTGAAAGATTAAGAAAATATAAACACCATGATGTGGGGGAAAAAAAAAAGAATTTATTGGGCACACCTAAACTAAACAAAATGGATAAATCTGAAACAAATGTGAGCACATTCAGATTATTATTTAAATACTGTCAACGTGCCATCCATGTCCCAAATGATGGCTGTCCAACTGTCACAGTTCACAGATATACATTATGCAATGTTATTAGTAATAATAATACAAGACTCTTCATCACCAAAAAAACAAAAAATGAGATAAATTTGAACAAACCATAGAGACTATATGAAAAAATAGGTCAAATATTGCTGCAAATATCAGCAATAAAGTACAACTGAATTGCATATGAAGCAAGTTGTGACCAAATTCAAACTCAGGGGCCACACACATAAAAATTCAGTGATACAACATTTCCTGTTGTTTGTGGTTAGGTTTTACAGTTTGACAGGTGGCATATAGAAAACGAAAGAAGTTGCACTTTGCTACTGAATTTCTTGAAAATATAAATGTTGAGAACACAATGTCATCTTTTTATGCATTTGATCATGATAAATTTAATCATGTTTTTAAACCAGATGTAATTTGCTCGGACACGGCTGCCCTTTTTCACAAGCCGCATGTCTGATGCGTATTTCTGTCATTTACACTTTCATCCCATCTCTGCACTATTGCTACTTTGCTTTGCACTACCTTTTTCTTTTAGCAGGCACATTTTCTTTTGACAAATTTATCTCTTTTTATTTACAATACCAATTCTGAAGTTTTGTCCGTGTTAGCATTCTGAAATTATATAATTTTTTTCTTTAAGGCTATAATATTCCAGTGATTGTATCTTACCTGGTAAAGTAGAGAAGAAACAAAGGAGCAGTAAGAGAAGAGAAGCCATATTTGTGTGTGTGTGCGTGTGCACGTTTCTTCCAAAAAGTGAGAGAGAAAGAAACTGTGCGGGACCCTCCTTTGTATACACTGACACACTTCCTGGCTCTTGGGCTAAAGTGGTGGGGTTGGGGCCACAACGAAAAAAAAAAACACTACACAATGTGCATCAGATGATTCAAAAGCTTTCAGTTGCAATTACAACAGGTAAGGAAACAGTGTACACTGTTTGACCAAAAGCATGTTGACACCTGAGCATCACTCCCATATATGATTGTTGAACTTCCCATTCCAAACCCTAGGGCATTAAAATGGAGTTTTTTCCTCTTAGCTTTACTGTCGGTCAGACACACTAAAATAAACTCTAATTAAGTGTAAAGTCCAGCAGATGGTACAGTGGCACAGTGGGTAGTCCTGGTGCCTTATAACTCCTGCCCAGTGGATTGGAATCTGGCTTAGACTATGTGGAGTTTCCCTGTGTCCTGTTCTCTGTGAGTGTTAAATACCCAGGCGGGGTTGTCATAAATGTACAATAAGTTTGAGGTTTGTTCGACAAAATATCACACCCGAACTATTAATTTTGAACAGATGCCGTCTACATACATGTACATAAAAGTTTTTAAGCCGTTAAAGGATGTTAAATGTAGAAACCTTAGCAGCAGTAGCTGTAACTCCTTTGGATTCTATAGGTGGCAAACATTTTATTAAAGGTGGTTAATGCCAAAAAAGGAATTAAGATAGCAAATGCTCATTCCTGTTATGGGTCTAAGGTTCTCGCTCATACCAGACAGCACATTTTAAGAGAACTTAAGGGGCAAAGATGAAATCCAGGATAGAGAAGTTCAGTGAAGGTGGTCTGGACCCTGTAGAGGAGGGTCATTGTGCCAGAGACACTGTAGAAGGACAGAGTTCCTGCCCTGTAGTCCAGGTACACTCCTATTCTAGATGGACAGCGTTCAGGTATCGCAAGCGGAATTTCATTGTTATTGTGTCTAAAATAACAATTATAAGGAGAACAGTGCAACACCCAGGACTTCTCATTGTACCCAAAATGGCAGTCATACCCACTTCCTTTCCTTTTAGCTCCTTTGTAGGACACTGATATATGAACGCCATTGTTCCCAGCCCACTTCACCTCCCAGTAACAGCGTCCGGACAGACCCTGCTGACACAAAACTTGTGGCCAGTAGTCAAACCTCTCTGGGTGTTCTGGGTACGACTGGGTCTGCCACTCCGATTTCACCAGTGTCTCCCCTTCAGACAGAGACAGGTATTCATTCACTGTATCCATGTTTATTGTAAGGTTACAGGCATCTGTGAGAAAAGCAGAACGTATTGTTTGCTCATTAATTTCAAATTTGTATTTTTTTTCCTTTTAGATTTATGCCCTTTTGTCATCAAATGGTGCAGTCATTTTATATTTGTTTTTGTCTTTATTTCACTGTCTATCTTTCCTTATCACAGATTTTTTATTTTAAGTTGCTGGAAATGTAAAATATTTACTCATTATTCTTACAACAGTATACAAACTCACATTGCAAAATCCTTCCTCTGGTCATGATCATGTCTGTGGGGGTTTCTTGTGGCACTGCAATGCAAATGTCAGTATGCAACAAATATTTTCAGAATCCTTCCAGTACTATTACAATTTAATTTTTTTTTTGCTTTATGAAATCCTGTATCAAACACCCTGCAATAGCTTGTCAGGTAGGGATTGGCCTCACGATGTTTGGTGGGTACATTAAGGCTTCCTGAAACATTTTGGGGGCACATTCCCCTCTTCATGTCTGCAATATCCATATCTAAAGTAAATATTTGTGCTTGTGGAGAGACTCACATTGCGTCCCCTTGTTTCCTGGGGTCCATGGAGCATTTTTCACTAAAAAGAGAGGGGAAAATGGGTTTACTGGTCCTGCTCCAGTTAACGATATATATATATATTTTTTTATTTCTACTGCAATGGAGGTGTTTCAACTGAAGAGAAACTCACATGGATTAGGCCTAGGGGCCTGTGCTGTATAACTGCCTTTCACTGCATTGGGGATTTTTTTTGTAAGATCTGTTTTACCTGTAAATGATATTAAATGTTGAATTCAACATAATCACTGTTGCCTCTCCTATGTATTATGTTTCTTACTGAATATTCTGTCTTTTCTGTCATCAATGCATGTGATTTATAAGGATCCCTATAATATTAAATGCAACTTTTTTCAGAAATTTCAAGGATGTAATTTCAAATTTAAATCTGAAAAAAAGTTTTTATATACAAAATATTCAGTACAAATGTTTAAATAGTCAGAAGAATTCAAGTTTGTACGCACCTGTTTCAGATTTATTAAAAATTTTTTTCTTGAAGGTTTCCTCCAGTTCAGCTTTTAGATTTGATCTTCTGCTCTGCAATGAAACCTGAGATGATTCATCCATAGAGTGTAATAGAAGTTAAATATAAATTGCATGAAGCATTTTACTTGGTTGAACATCACCGATGGATGATATGATAAAGATAATCATCTTCAAATACGGGAATGTAATAAGGAACGTCTGCAACACATGATGCATACTAAGGAGCTATACTATCAGGATCTTCCAACACAGCATTGAGCAAAACAAGTTTACAGTACAGTCATCAGTTAACATCCTATGCAATCAACTGTGGCAGAATTTCATTTTTTTGACAGGTTCGCCAATGTTCACCCATCCAGCTCAAAAGCACATTTTTAACTCACGTCCACAAACCCCCCTGACCTACCAAAAATATCTAAGTGCAAGCAGTTCATCTTGAATACTTGCACTTTTTACACATTTAAATGAATAAATCAATAAATACAGTTACAATAACTGCAGTATTATTATTATTATTATTATTATTATTATTATTATTAACATCAAAAGTTCAGTTTACGTATGTCTAAATGACTAAAAAAAAGGTTTCCAGTTTGCCGTTTCCTGTTTTGTTTGCTGAACAAAAATGATATAAAAACACAGTGAAATTATTTGATAAAGTATTTATGCATGTGTTGTTATATTTTACCTTAGAGTCTATTGTATGTTGTGTATCCTGTGACATCATGGACAAAGATAAAAAAGAAAATTAATGGAAGTTATTTTAAAATAGTTGTTGGATGTGTAGCAGAAGCTGTTAAGCAGGTGAACTTGCTTTTATTAAAATCAAATTGTGTTTTATTAAAAATGAAGACCTAATATTGGAGCATAGGCGCCTTTGGCAGCACCGAAGCTGCCCGGCATCCACAGAGCAGCCTACAAACAATGAACTAGGTGGCAGGCATGGCTGAACTCCTATGTGCCACTCATATAGTATTTTAAAGTTTTCAAAACTAACTTTGAAATTAAGGTGCTAATTTTTGTCATTTATTGTTTCTGCAAATTTAAACAAACATGAATGATATTTCTTTTGCCAAATGGTTAGTGGACAGGTGGAATAGAGGTTAGCATTCTGGTACACAGCCCTGCTGTTAACTGGTATTCATGCTTCGCCATTTCTTTTCAGCTGAGCGCATGACATTTTTGTGTCGTAAATCTCAAAAGGACAGCAGTCATGCAGCATTTTAGGACAAACATAACACACTTTTAAAAAAATTGTGGACTTAAGCACAACATGGATCTTTGAGTTACAAATCTTTGCAAAGAATCCCAAAATCTTTATTTCCTACTTCCATTTGTTACCTTTCTGTCTGTCCTTTGGGCAGCACCTGACTCATAACCTCTATCTCCAGACCCAGTGTTGAACTTCCCAGAAACATAATTTTCCACAGCCTCAGCCAGCATGGTGTTTCTGCTCAGAATAGGTCTTGGGATGAAGATCTGTCTGCACTGAGGACAGCTGGAGATACCACCATTGTCCATCTGATCCCAGCAGTTATTAATACAGTCCATACAGTAGTTGTGTCCACAGGGAACGGTCGCTGGGTTCTCCAGTAGTTCCAGACAGATTGAACAGATGAACAGATCCTGTCCACTGGTGTTTGCCATTTTCCTGCCATAGACAGACTTTCATTTCTGAGTCTGCAGAGCTGGTTTTATACATGAGGGTTTCCTTCTTCCTTGTTTCCTGAGTGAGGTGTGGTGGGGGAATCAGAAGCATTCCTCTCATTTTTCATCTTCGTGATCTTTTGTTTTTTAGTCTGACTTGTCCAAGGGTTGCAAGTTAGGTTTTGTATTTTGCATCTTAAACTACTTTTGCCGGTCTGCTGCATTTTTAAAATATAAATGTGTAAAAAGCCAGAGTAGTAATTTTCCTTTGTAGCACTGTCTGTCTTGGCTGTGGCCCTGACATCTGGCATCAGGAAGTAATCTAGCTGTCTATCATGTTATATGGTGAATAGATATCTCTCACTGATAGAATTCAGAAAATCTTGGCGCCTTCTCTGGTTTTACAGCTTATGTTGGGAAAGGCTGATGGACTTTTGGATGGTCTGCACTTTGAATCACTATAATTTAAAACTCACTTTTCTTAGCTTTCTTAACTCACGTCTGCCAAAGTATACGATTTTGCTTCAGATATAGTTTATAAGAGAAAAACTTAACATTTAGATTTAATGAACTGTTCAATGAACTTTATTTCAGCTACACTGTAATCCACTAAACAGCTCTGGATCATTTTATTATGGTTCAATAAATTGTCCAAGTAAAAAAGAAATGCGCTAGGATTTCGATCCCGCAAACACTGCTGTTTTGTTTTTGTCTATGTGTATTCAGTATGTATTACATATACAGGTTCGTATCAAACACACAGTGCCAATAAAAGAGCTTGGATTATAAAGGGGATCCCATTACCCATCTAATCTTTGTACCCCGTCCTAACCCCCACGGCAATCCCACAGCCAACCCACAGCACGCCTACAAAGCTGGCACACAATGGCTAACATACCAAAACTAGCGCCAACTAGCTATAGCTCCAAACATGGCGTGGCGCAGCAATGGCACGGTATCTCATCGGGGTTATCAAGTGGGCACCTTTCTTCATCTGTGTTTTGTTGAGTTAGGCCCACGACACCTCCAGAAGGCTCAACTGCAGCTCAGGTGTCCTGGAGCTGCTCCTCTACTTTTAATTTGCATTCATCCCTGGTTTTTGCTCACTTACCTGACAGTTTTCTTTAAAGTGACTATACAGTTTTATATACTAAGTTACACAACATGACCAAAAGTGTGTGGACACCCAAGCATTGCCTCATATGTGCGTCCTGAACCTCCCACTCCAAACGTACGGCACTAAAATGCAGTTGCTCCCCTCTTTGCTGCAGTAACAGCCCCCACTCTTCTGGGAAGGCTTTCCACCAGAATTTGGGAATTTGTGCCATTTCAGCCACAAGAGCATCAGTGAGGTCGGGCAAGAAGGCCTGGCTCATGGTTGGCCTTCCATTTCATCCCAAAGGTGTTCAGTAGGGTTGAGGTCAGAGCTCTGTACAGGAATTCAAATTCTTCCACACCAACCTGGCCAAACCATGTGTCTATGGTGCTCACTTTGTCAACAAGGGGGGGCACAGTCATGCTGAAGGAGAGAAGGAGCTTCCCTGCAAACTGTGGCTACAAAGATTTGAATGGCAATCACTATCATTACCTGGAGGAAATGGATGTCATCATCTGAGTGTAAAATCTTCTCCATTTGAATGTTTCTCTTCCTCAACTCAGCAATCTCCTGCTCCAGTCGCACAAGATGTCCTCTGCCTGACTCACTGCCACCTTCTCCTGAGCTCTGATCACATCTTTTAGCTCAGAGCACCTTTTCTCAATGGAGTGGATCATCTCGCAAAAGACTTTCAACATTGTCTGCTGCTGTCTGTGCTGACCAGTGTTAGAGACACGCAGAAAGACATTTTACTTTAGATTTTCTCATTGCGTGGCTGGAGGAGAGGCCTGACTGAGGACTGAAATGGTTCTTTCAGCACCCGGCTGTTGTCTTCTCCACAGCCTCTCTCAGCTCTTCCAGCTGCTCATCTTATTTCTTCATGGGCATTCTTCATTTTTTCTTGTGCAATTCCCCTCCACTAGCTTCTGCATATACAACTACTGTATATTTTCAGTTTCAGTTTGGCAACATAAAAATTAAATTGCATTCTTTACTCAAGATTCTGTCATTCTGCAAGTCATTCTGCAAACCAGCACCTGTTCTTCAAGATGTTTCAAAAAGTTGGTTATTATGTTAAAACTTAGTTCCTCAGTGGCCCGATGGGCCTTGGAAGTCCAGTTAAAACACCTGAGTGCCTGTGAATCAGCTGGGAGTACCACAAGGGTGCTCAATCCTATAAGAAATTGTTGCTGGGCTTTGGTTATAGCTGGGACACTACAACACTTAGAGCCATAGATCCATTTCTATTCCATGTGGTCCAATGTCAAAATCAAGAAATTCACCTGGAAGAAGACCTATAATAAATTCCCACAGGTGGTATGAATGGTTCACCCAGGGGTTCTTACAAATATTCTGCCAGTGCTGAAAAAATTATGAACTACTAATAATAAATACTGCTAGTAAATTTTTATCAAAATATTTGAAGTGAAACTTATGTGAGAAATTAAATTACCTATAATATTTAGGTGTTTATTTTGACAATCCTTAAGGTCTGGCAATGCTGACACTGTGTCATGGCCTCTGTGTTCACTCATCGTACAATGAGAGCAGATGTACTGCTGGTCAGTATGGCAGTAGATCTCCATAGATTTTCTCCTGAAGTTCTTATGGTCCTCTTGATCCAAGTGGCCCTCGATACAGTCTATACAGTAACTGTGTCCACAGGGCAGGGTCACTGGATCCTTTAGTAGATCCAAACATACAGAACTGATCCACATCAAAAAAAATCCCCAGCATGCGCCATATTGTTGAACAATGTGGACTCAGATGTGTTTCTGAGAATAAGGGCGTGTGAGTGGGAGGAACTTCCTGGTTCTGGCACAGGAGGTGTGGTGTTTGACTCAGGCGTGTCAGAGAAACACAGTGAGTGCAGAGTTTCACTTTCATGGCAGACATCTAACTTCCTACTTTTCCACAGGAGATCAATGAAGTGGTATTTTGAACTGTCGTCCTGTGATGTGGCATGGGGTATGAA
Source organism: Heterotis niloticus (assembly GCA_018136845.1). Taxonomy (NCBI): domain Eukaryota; kingdom Metazoa; phylum Chordata; class Actinopteri; order Osteoglossiformes; family Osteoglossidae; genus Heterotis; species Heterotis niloticus. Next base: position 11,221 of record JADBHE010000203.1, read on the forward strand.
ATGGGTCTCTGATGTGACTCACCCTTGTGGGTAAAAGTGCTGTGTTCAATAGATCTAGACAGGTTGAACAAACAAATTCTTCCTTGTCTAAGAGATCTCCAGCTTCTGCCATTTTGTAGCACAGAACAACACAGACTGTTTTTAGTTTCATTTGTATGAACAGGTTTAGTAGATAAGGATTGAAGTTCTTCCAGATTTTCCTGCAAAAGACTGTTTGACAGAACTCAGGCTGACCAAAAAATGTTGACAAAGAATAGTTTTGTTTACTGTTTCACTTGAACTGATTTTAAAATGAATTTCTCAGATTCAGACTGACATATTTCCCTTTACAAGTTTATTTATTGTATCAAGTGTGTTTCTGCTGAAATGCAGCCGAACTATAGAGAAAGTTAATACAGTCCAAGGCTGTAATAGAACAACAAACCAAACCAGACAGAAGGAGAAACCTAACCTCTCTAGTGTAAAACAAAATGTGCCACAGTGTGGTGCAAAAGAGCCTGACTGGTTGGCAGCACCAGGAAAAAAACACATTAACTTTAAATCAGGATCAGAATCAGATTTATTTGGCTAAGTTTGCTCACTCATACGTACAGGGAATTTGGCTTTGGTTCCCAATGGCACACAGTGTACAGCAGACCACATAACATACACACCGTACATACATATACCTGCATACACTAACACATAAATACAGTACAACAAGTGCAAAGATGGATAAAAGTGTGTCATAAAGGTGTGTGGAAAAAAATGTTTCTGTATCTGGTTGTTTTGAAGCACATTGATCTGTAGCTTCTACCTGCCAGATGGGAAAAATGAGAAAAAACTGTGGTCCAGGTGAGAATGGTCTATAATGGTTTTCCCTGCCCATCTCCTAATTTGGGAGGAATTACAGGTCTTCAAGCCAAGGTAGTCTGGCACCAGTGATCTATTTGACAAACCTGACTATACGGTGCACCCTGTCCTTTCTATGTTGGATGATGCTGGTGATCCAAAGCAGACTGTGATGGAGGAGCTGAGAACAGACTCAGTGACTGCTTTGTAGAACTGGATCAGCAGCTCCTGTGGCAAGCTGAGCCTCCTCAGCTGGTACAGGAAGCACATCCTCTGCTGAGCCTTTTTCATGATGGACATCGTGTCGGTTTTCCACTTTAGATCCCAGGAATTGTAGATCCCAGGAACTGAAAGATGTCCACCACTAACAAAGCGTTGTTGAGAATGAATGGGAATTGCTGTTTTATTATCACTGTCATATAAAAAAAAAGAAGTTCAACACAGGTGAAACTGATGTGGTTAATGGTTTATTAAGGTATTAATAAAGTTTAATTAATCATCAATTAATAAATAAAAAATTAAAATGGTCAAAAAGAAAGAATATCCTATCCCCACTACACTTTTCCAGCTAAATTTTATGAGTGAAAGGGATTTCCCCCTGCTTCTCTGTATGCGTGCTGTATGATTTCATTTCTACTTGAGTGGAGGTGCTTATCAGAGTTTCACTGGACAAACTTGCAGGGTACCATTGTCAGCCAATGTGGAGCACTGCAGTTTTTCAGGAATCAAAAACAGTTCATTGCCAAGCACCTTTAGATAACTATAGATAAAGTAAAGGCAACATAATTTAAGGATATATAAATTATATATTTATATATAGAAGAAGAAAAAGAGTTTATTTGTCAAGTACATAGCAACCGAGTATACCATGCAATGAAATGTGCCCTGATTCAACAGGAGACTGTGCGTGGTTACATTGCAGAAAGAAGAGAATTTACGAGTACAGAACAACTCGAAAAAAATGTACGAGTAAAGAACAACAACAAAACATACAGTCAGGCAGTCAGACTTCATAGAGTACATTTTCAGTACATTTCACTACATTTTCAGCCATCGTGTCGGCGACATCTTGAATTATAGTAGATCTTGGTGAAAAACTAATGCAACTCATGCAACTCCGGACGGAAACAAATGCGGCGACATTTCACATAGTAGATGTTGTAACAACCAGTGTTTTTGGTAAGGGATGGTGGTGGTGATTGGGCCTCAGATGTTGAAGTTCAGGAACCTGACAGCCTATCATCAAAACCTTTTCTTGATCTTTGGGGTTTTGATCTTCGTGCTGAAATAGTTCCTTTTAGATGGCGCTTTCCAACGCCTTTTGTTGGTGGTGTAGAAGGTGGGTAGTGGGGGGCAGGTGAAGAGTGGGGTTATTGCTGCTGGAATGGGTTGAGGGCTAAAGAAAAAAACATTATAGAGAGAAGGGCAGTCTGTTACAAATAGATACACACCATAATGTTTCCGGTCAGACACAGATCCTGTATACACATACAAAGAAATCTATCATTTATTTATGTGTGTTATATGTTTATTTGAAGTTTGTAGAAAATGCTTACTTTAAGAAGGAAGCCAGGTCTGCACCATATGAAGTTCCTATTCCACTGAAAAAAATAAAACAATTACAAATGAATAAAACAGGTGAGTGACTAATGTACTCAAGATTCTATAAAAAATGCATTTATAATGATTTAGTTTTGCTGATGCTTGATAAGACTGACTTACAGGCTTCTCTCCTGTATAATACGAACTTCTTTCACTGAATAGATGGCCACAAACAGAAGTGAGGAATAAGGGATGTGTTGAGGAGTCCATAAAAAAGGGAAAAAAGTTTATTAATGCATCAAAATCTGCTGAGATTATGCAGTTTAACACTTTATTGTCTAATAGTCAGTGTAGTGGATACTTTTTAAATTTTATTATGTTATTATGATTGCTTTATTAAAAATTGTAATTCCTATGGCTATTTTCCAAAATGTAATTTACAGGTAACATGTGAAAAACATGCAAAATACCCTTTCTGTTATTAATCATTAATTATTAAAACAGGAGCAACTCACAAAATAATATATTCTTTATTCAGTACAGTGTATTATAACTTTGTATGCAAGGATAAGTCAGAAAGTATCCACAATATATTTATAAAAATGACTACAGAAAGAATACAGGATACTTGAATGTCACATTTCCAATTAATCCCCTAAATTTTTAACACTCACAGTCAATAGATGGACAAGCTTCAGCATTTCCTTAGAAAATGAGATTTTGACTGAGCTAAGAGGCAGGCATGCATTGTTTGATCGGAGATGAATGCTGCTCTTCATGTTGATGCTACCATGCCAACCATTACCCACATCAGTTTAGAGAAAAGTACAACAAAACACAAAATTTACTATTCATTTGAATCATCACAGAAAGTTAGGCAAACAAATGCCTGTGCAATTACCACTGCATCCAGCTGTATAGAAAAATAAAAAGGCAATGTAAATGTGGTTAATAAAATGATGAAAATTGTCAAATCTACAGAAATCCATTTGGAAAAGAAAACAGTAATGATCTGCATCTTTACCTGCTTGGGAAGTGTCTCTGAATTTATCCATGCAGGCATCTTCCACAAGGTCTTTCAGGATCGAAAGATTTTTCTCCATATCCCCAAAAGAGGAGTACCGATTGACAGGGATGCTGGGGAAGTTTTCATACCCCAGAGGGAAGCAGAGAGACTGACAGTTCTATAGAGACAACATATTTTCAGTCATTTCATTCATTTCTATTGGGCACTACAGAAAGAGAGAAAATTCAAAGATGGGCTGTTTGTGAACAGTGGGGCAGCTCTAACCACTGCACTGTTTGCTGCACAAACTTCTTTTCTACTGTACATTGTTACATTATTGCCAACATTTGCTGTGTAGACTGGATTCAGCAATAACCCCTCATGTTACCTGTAGGAAATAAATGTCATCAGAGTTTAAAATGTGCTCCAGCTCAGAGTGTTTTGCCCTCAGCTCAGCAATTTCCTGTTCCAGCTTCTCCAGCAGACCTTGAGCCTCACTCACTGCATCCCTCTCCTGAGCTCTGATAACTTCTTTCAGCTCAGAGCGCCTTTCCTCTATGGAGTGGATCATCTCGGTGAAGATGCGGTCAGTGTGGTCCACTGCTGCCTGTGCAGAGCGCTGTTGGAGACACACAGAGAGGAGGTCTCAACATCTCAACTGTGGTCTGCTCACCACATGACTGGAGGAGAGGCCTGACTAAGGCCTGGAATGGCTCTTCCAGCAACTGGCTGTTGTGTTCTCCTTTGCTCCATACTCACTGTGAGGGAGTCCACAGCTTCTCTCAACTCCTGCACCTTCTCTACTCTCTGATCGATTCTCTGCTGGTATTCCCTCCGTGTTTCCTCCATCTCTTCCTGTACAGATATCAAAATATTATTATTATTTTATTTATTTATTTATTTTTTTTTACATGCAGTAAGCAAAAGTACGTCAGCAACAGAATTATGCCAAAATTATGAAAGTACAGAACAACCATTTATTTTCCACTAATGCTGTTTGTGCAAGCCCCCATTTCACTGGAATCTGTTCATAGAAATATTATTTTCTAAATTATTATTGTTCAAAATATGCTGTAGTACTTAAAGCATACTAAAAGTTTAAGGAACAGAATCAGAAAGGAAGTGGCTCTGAAGAGAAATGTTTTCTGATGGAAGAGATGTGTGATTTAATATTCTAAAATCCTCTTTAGACAGCACACACACATTATATTATCACCAAACTGTTTCACCATTTAAGTGATTGTATTTAGCACACAAGGATTGTTAGTGCTGTCAGACAGGCAAATGCCACAGAGAGTGACAGGCAGTTGTAAAGTAGTAACAGAAAGAAGTGTGTGGAGTGAGAAAATCCATCAGAATCTTTATATACACTGTGTGTGACTTCCTCTTCTCCAAGTATCAACATGCCTTTTTAGAATTCAATCATCTGAGCTATGAAAATTATATGAATATATGAAATATATGAATTGAACTTATAGTGAGGAGTACCCACATGCAAATTAAAAAAATTGTGTGTAAAAAAAAAACACAAACAGGAATTGAACCTTAGCTTTTTGATGATAGGTATTGGCTCTTTGTAGTTATATAAAACTCTGATCTACAGTTCCTATCTCTTTACAGCCTGTATTAAACAGATTTCATTTATTACCTGTTTCTCAGTTCTTTCTGCAGCAGCTGAGACTGTATAATGGAATTTGTGTTCATCTATCAGACACTGATAGCAGATGCACTGTCGATCGATATGGCAGTAGACCTCCATCAGTTTTTTGTGGTGGGGACAGATCATGTCCTGAAGTTTTCTACCGGCATCGATCAGTCTATGTTGATTTTCTGGGTTCAGCGTTTCATGAAGGTTCAGATGAGTTTCACAGTAAGAAGCCAGGCACACCAGACAGGACTTGACAGCTTTGCGCTTCCTCCCAGTACAGACATCGCACACCACATCTCCAGGTCCAGCGTAACAGTAATCATGAGGAGCAGCTTTGAGTTCTATATTCTTCAGTTTCTCCACCACTTCAGCCAACATTGTGTTTCTGCTCAGGGAAGGTCTTGGGATGAAGGTCTCTCTGCACTGAGGGCATCTACAGATACCAACAAGATCCTCCTGGTCCCAGCAGCCCTTTATACAGTCCATACAGAAATTGTGTCCACAGAGAAGAGACACTGGGTTCTTCAGTAGATCCAGACAGATTGAACAAATAAATCGGTCCTTGTCTAAGAGATCTCCAGCTTCTGCCATTTTGCCATACTGAGCAATGTATACTGGTTTTAGATTCGATTCTCCAAAAAGGACTGGTAGGCGAGTTGGAGTTCTTCCTGCTTCTCCTGACAAAGAACACTGTTTACCAGAGCTCAGGTTTACAGGAAAAGGCTGGGCAGCGAGTTCAGTTTCGTTACTCAGCTCTAAGTGAAACTGATAAAAAAAAAGACGGATTTCCCTCTCAGAAACAAATCCAACCCACACATCTGAATAAAAGTTGTTCATCCTGAAGGGGACAGATAATTAAAAATGTCCATTAATAAAGAAAGGGAAGAAGTGGACCAAAGCAGAGACCAAATAGAAGGTCCGGTACAATTACAGAGTGGTTTATTAATAATATTATTAATATAATAGGGTTTAAAAATGCTGTCATTTATTTTATGTTTTGGTTTGTGGTCACCAGAGTAGGATTGTGCTGCTTTTCTTATTTCATTTATACCACACAGAGGAGTTTTTTCACAGTTTATCTACTTTTTAATTTTTGCTTAGTGGAATTATTTATGTATTCACTTGATGGTCCTCTGTCAACAAAACAATAAAATTTTGCAATTAATTTAATTTTTTTTCCCATAGACTGGCGATGCCATAAAAGCATAAAATATTAAATATAGATTAAATTTATTAATTAATCAATTTCTTTTATTGTCAAACACAGGGTAAACTTGGTGAGGAACTTATTTTAGTTTTATGAGGCATAAAGGAGGATGCATCCTTAAGCTCGCGCGCACACACACACACAGTTAAACCCAAACTTCAGATACTCTGATGAACCAATTCTACTTGCTATGCCACTACCAAAATTTATGTGATATTTTTTCCTCTTGAGTTTAACTAAACTTTTCTGGGAGGTTTCAGTGGAAATCTTTATTAAACCTTTACCCTGGACTCATCATTTTTAGTTGGAGCCATATTTAAAAACAGAGCCACTGGGTAGGTAGGTCAGTTCAGAAAAATAGTTTGTTTATCATTGAGGAGATATAACGTCAAGTTTTAAGTGAGACAAATATTCAGACAGGAAGAATTGTAAAAGAACAGTCTCTACAGGATTCTGTGCAAAATGGGTGTGTTGAAAGGCTCCTAGAATTATGCAGTGTTGGATATCCAGACTTCTTCAGACACAGATACTGATGTGTCCCAGCGCATCCGTATGATGTATCTTTCACCTTTCTTTTGTATTATTAAATGTGAGATGGAGCTGAATAAAACAATGGTAGAGATTACATTGAAATCAGGAAATAATTAAAAATGTTATAACAACACCACCTGCTGGATTTTACCGTTATCTCACTTCCTTTCCCTCTTATTGCAGAGTGTGAGGGACCGAGTCAGCAGGCACAAGGAATCACAGGTTAATTGTTAAAAAGAATCATTTATTCCAAAAAGGTAGTGATGTCAGCAACGAATAAATTTGGGCCCATTAAAAGGTCAACTGAACATAACCCCCAAACCAACAGTACAAATCAACTAGACATATAACTGCCCTCACCCCAAACACACAATAGGGCTTAGATAATGGCTGATCAGACTATTCACATACAACTACATACAATAGGGGAACACCAGAACTATACAAACACAAACAAACAACAAAACACTACACATCGATTGGTCAACCAAATCATATACATAACAAAATCCAGCAGAATCAAAATACTATTAATAAAAACACAAATCAGGAAATCCAAACCAAATGAGCGTCTACACCGATATTCTCTCCCTCCTATGCTGCAGCAGGTTTATTGACCCTGGGTTCACTTCCCACTTTCCAAGGCCCGATTTCCTTCCTCCAATCCTCCGTCCGGGCTGGTACCTGGATAGGCCAATCCCCAGAGACCATGAACCAAAACAGCAACCCACAACAATTTCCATTGAAGCCCCAAACAAATTCAAACCAAACATGTCACCACCCAAAACAAATCAACACAAATAAAAATTCAAACAAAAATATACTTAAACTATCTACTCATCTGTGTGGGTGCTGGAGCGGCCATCACACAGAGAATACAGTTTAACTTTAGATTTAAAAGCAACATAAAACCCAAGATAGAGGGGTTCAGTGAAGATGGTGTGGATCTTGTGAAGGAGGTGCATTGTATCAGAAATGCTGTAGAAGTGAAGAGCTCCTGCATTGTGGTCCAGATACACTCCTATTTTGGAGGAATGGGGACAGGACACCGGACTCTCTTCGTTGTTGTGAAAGAAAGAGTAACCGGATGGAGAGCAGAACAAACTCCAGGACTTGTTATTGCGTCCAAAACTATGGTCATTACCTGCTCCCTTTCTGCTGATCCCTTTGTATGCCACTGCTATCCGAATCCCATTATTCCCACTCCACTCAACCTCCCAGTAACAGCGCCCAGTCAGACCCTCTTTACTCAGAATTTGGTAATAAAAGTCAAATCTGTCTGGATGGTCAGGAGGTGGCTGGGGAGCTTCCTTCCAGGTCACCACTGTGTTCCTCTCAGACAGCGAGAGGTATTTATTTGCTGTATTGGGGTCCAGTGTGAGCTGACAAGCATCTAAGAGAAACCAAAATATTAGTTACAATCATATCTATATTTCATTTTTCATTTTTCAGTTCATTTTAGATTTGAAATATGAAACATGCAGTGCACAAATGGATAGGATGGTACAGCATATCAAAAATAAAATATTCTTATGCTAAATTGTTTAACACCCCGTGTCAGGTATTCAGGTCAGGACCCAATCACAGATTCAAGAGAGTGAGGGAGCTTTATTTCAGGGAAATCCAATTCATTGGACAAAAGACGGGTCAAGAAGAACAGGGTGAAAAAAAAAAAAATCAGAGAAGCAATCAGCAAAAAATCCAAATTGGCAGGCAAAAGCGGGGTCAAAACGGGTGAGACAACCAAGGAATACTACTGCAGAACACCCACAGGAAAAAAGGATCACAGTCTGACCAGGAACTAGGAGAAATACTGGACTTAAATGTCTAACACAATAAACAACAGAGACAGGCCACAAGAGGTAAACAAAGGTGATAATGGTGATCAAGTGGGGGAGTTGGGCCAAGGAGTAACTGTAAACTGAAGCACATGGCCTTGCAGTACACAGAATGGCCAATAGAGTGGCCAAAAAGTCCCAGTCCAGGTCTGAGTTCTGACACCCCGATTCACAGCAAATGGAAATATTTTCTGCATGAATATTTTCCAGTCAGGAATTTATTCAAAGTGATAAATAATCTGTATATCTGGTGAAAGTGAACCAGAACCATTCAAGTTAAACATTGCTGTTAGCGTCTGACTCCAAAAGAGAAGATTATAGAAGGAACATTAAGGGAATGACTTACACCGTAAAAGGTATTCATTTATCTCGGACTTCACAACATTGACTTCCTTCACTGTGGACACACATAGACAGAAGTGTTAAAATGAATTAATATGCTGCATTCACAGCATAAGTATTCATTTAAACATACAGTATTAGCGGGTCCTCCACAGACCTGGTGCTTCAACCAGCCTTTTAAAGTTCAGTGGATGATCCATAGAGGTAGACAGGGAAGCTGCAATGTGCTTCAAAGAACGTTGTGGGTTGACAGTGATGCTGCATAAATCTCTAGATGGAGGAAAGTCAGACTGCAAACTCTACAAAGAAATACAAGAAGAAAAAATCAGAAGAGAGTAAATGTTTCCTGTAAAATTATAAACTGCTCTACTAGAACTTCAGCTGCTGCTCCCCAACAGAACAACTGAACTTACATGTAGGAAATGGATATGATCCTTTGTGTGTGATATGTGCTCCATCTCAGAGTGTCTCCTCTTGAGGTCCTGAATCTCCTGTTCCAGCTTCTCCAACAGACCATGAGCCCGACTCACTGCTGCCCTCTCCCGTGCTCTGATGACTTCTTTCAGCTCAGAGTGCTTTTCCTCCATGAAGCAGATCATCTCGGTGAACATGTAGTCAGTGTGGTCCACTGCTGCCTGTGCAGAGCACTGTTGGAGACACACAGAGAGGAAGCCTGAACATCTCAACCGGTCCTTTAATTCAGCTCTTACTGGGAGCCCAGCCACAGGACTGGAAAGTGGTCCAGCTGTGGTCTCCTCACTGTGTGACTGGAGGAGAGGCCTGACTGCGGTCTGAAATGGCTCTTCCAGGATCCGGCTGTGGTCTTCTTCTCTGCTCCATACTCACCGTGAGGGAGTCCACAGCCTCTCTCAGCTCCTGCACCTCCTTCTCTCTCTGCTCGATTCTCTGCTGAAATTCCCTCTGCATTTCCTCCATCTCCCTCTGTACAGACATCAAACCTTGTTATTTTTAAACCATATTTTTATTTCAGTATTTTTGATTAATTATTTTCTTTAACATTGGAGCATTTGTTTTGAAATTGGCCAAATTTGAGGATGTTTAATGGAATAATTGATAACTGAGTTATTTAAAGATGAAGGTACCACCTACCCCTGAGACGTTAACTCCTGGAAACATCATTTTTATTATGATCAACATCAATGGCATCAAAACTATTACACCGACCTGTGTATATTTTATTTAAAACATGTAATATATGCATTATAATACCACAGATTTAGCAGCCTGACTTAAATTCATCAGACAGTTGCACTCCTCAATGAAATCAGATACATGACATCAAAGATCCACCTGTCTGGTAGAACAAATATAGGTAAGCTGATGAAAGAGACACTAAATTATAAATGTACTTATGTTGAACTGGCTTTTATTTTTAGTTTATTCTCCTCTTACCTGTTTCTCAGCCCTTCCTTCAGCTGCTGGGACTGTCTCATGGCTTCTGTGTTCATCCATCACACATTGATAGCAGATACACTGCTGATCAGTGCGGCAGTAGGTCTCCAGCAGTTTGCCATGGCGGGAACAGACATTGTCCTGCAGGTGTCCTGTGGCTTCAACCAGTCTGTGCTTCTTAAAACCAGAGGAGTTATAGTGAGGCTGCAGGTGAGCTTTGCAATAAGAAGACAAACACACCAGACAGGATTTCACAGCTTTGAGTTTTCTTTCAATGCATCACGTACCACATCTCCAGGTCCAGCATAATAGTGCTCAGGAGGAGCAGCTTGAAGTCCTGTCTTCTTCAGTTTCTCCAACACTTCAGCCAGCATGATGTTTCTGCACAGAATGGGTCTTGGGGTGAAGGTCTGTCTGCACTGAGGACAGCAGTAGACATCAGCATGAGCCTCATGATTCCAATGGTCATTAATACAGTCCTTACAGTAACTGTGTCCACAGGGAATGGTCACTGGGTCCTTCAGAAGATCCAGACATACTGGACAACTTAAATGATCCTGATTAAGAACATCTCCTGCTTGTGCCATTTTGGTTTGTGTAGTTTAGTTTCATTCTACTAAACTGGTTAAGCTTGTGTGAGTAGGAGGGATTTATGACTGTTTTGCCGGAGGTGTGGATTTTTCCCGTGTACCAGGCCAAAACAGTAGGGCAAGACCAGGTGTAACCACAAAGTTTACCCAGAATTTGTGTTTTTGTCAGTGAATTTGAATCTGGTTAACTGCAGCCTGTCTGAAAATTCTGATTGTGTTATTGTGTTACATTTGATCATAAAGGAGGGAAAGTCACTGAAAAATATTGATGTGCTGAAGACAGACCAGTTAGGCAGAACTGAAATTTTTACTGGCACATACCAGAATGTCGTTTTGATGTGACTCCAACTGCTTGGTCGAGTTGACTGTTAAATCGAAAGCAAAATATAATCTGTTAAAAAAGTCTTTTTTTGTTTTGCGTGTAAAATTTAGAAGAAAACTAAAACAGTGTAAGAAACCCACGTACTGGCATACCACTGATATTGCAGATTTAATCTGAAAAAAAAAAAGTTTATACTGTAAAGTTAATGTACTGCGATCTTACAGTATTTTAATAACTCACGCACTACATGGGCAAAACTATGTGACCCCTTCCCCCTTCTAATGACTAAGCTGAGATGTTTCAGCTGCACCCACGCAGCATACAAACACATACTAGACAGCTGAGAGTGTACAGCTTTGTGACCACAGTTTGGTGGGGAGTGCCTTTCCTCCTCCAGCATAACTGTGCCCCTCCTGTGCACAAACCGAACTCCATAAACACAAGATTTGTCCAGGCTGGTGTGGAAGAATTTGACTGCCATCACCTTAACACCACTGAACATCTTTGGGATGAACCGGAACAGCGACCACTTACCAGGTCTTCTCACCCAACCTCGCTGATGTCTTTGTGGCCAAACGGGAAGAAATTCCAAAAATCTGGTTTAAAGCCTTCCCAGAAGAGTGGGGGCTATTATAGCAGCAAAGAAGGGGGGAACAGCTCAATTTTAATGCATTTTAATGGGGAGACAATATGGAAATTGTTCACCTGCTTGTAAGATTTTCATGAAATTCTTCTGGTAGGCTTCTTCCTAGCGGACTTCAGTTCCTCAAAAGAGCAAAGGGTGTTGAAAGTAATACTCACTACTAACCAAACACACCCTTTTTTCCAGACCACGAAGGAACCCCAGGAGACCATCTGCATTTGTAGGACCATCTGCGCTAGGCTATCTGTAAAATTTCACTTTACATTTTCATTAGACCGCCTTTAAAATGTTCACTGCAGTACTAGGCCAGGATTAATCTGCTTGCCTTCCTGTTTTCACATTATTGAACACAATAATTTGCTTCAGCTATTGAAGTGCTTTTCATTCATTCATTCATTTGTTCATTTGTTCATTTATTCATATCCTTGTTGCATTCTTAAGGTTCCATTTGAAGGAAACAAGTTTAAACCTGAAAAATCTGCACAACTGTCAATTTTTCAAATGTTCATTATATGGCATGTACAGACACATCCAAGTCCTTTTTCACAGATTTAATTTTCTCTGCTTATAGCTGATATTCAGATTTTTACCCCGCTGATCAAATTCCGTGTCGTGTGAGTTCTCAAAGAAAGAATGTTGTTTTGCCGTCTTGCCTGTGTGTCCACTTTGGAGAGATGAAAGTCAACACAGATTTTCCTTAACCTACTGTTCAGTTCTTTAATGTCATTACAGAAAAGATGCAGTAGTCACAAAAACTGCAGAATACAACAAGATCTCACAAAGTCCTTTCAAAGGACAATACAGAGAGCACGTATGTCCATCACTAACTTCCTTTATCTGTCATCTCAGAGGGCAAAGTGTTACTCTAGATTTAAAACCAACATGAAACCCAGGATAGAGGGGTTCAGTGAAGGTGGTTTGAACCCTGTGGAGGAGGGTCATTGTGTCAGAGATACTGTAGAAGGACAGAGTTCCTGCCCTGTGGTCCAGATACACTCCTATTGTGGAAGAACAGGGACCAGACACTGGAGTCTCCTCGTTGTTGTGGAAGAATGAGTAACTGGATGGAGAACAGAACAAACTCCAGGACTTGTCATTGTGTCCAAAGCCACAGTCATTACCGCCTCCTTTTCTGCTGATCCCTCTGTAAGCCACTGCTATGTGAACCCAGGGCCCTGTCCACTTCACCTCCCAGTAACAACGTCCAGACAGGCCCTCTCTATACAGCACCTGTTCCCAGGAGTTAAATCTGTCTGAATGTTCAGGATACACTCGGCTGATGCACGTCCATATCACCTCCCTGTTCTTCTTGGACAGATACAGATTATAATTTAATGTATTGGGGTCCACTGTGAGCTGGCAGGCATCTGTTGAAGGAAAGGAAGACAAAATATTTTGCCAATATTAAGCTGTGCATCATTTTAAATATTTAAATTTATTACCATCTCACTAATTTTATATTCATGTTTTACTTTGTTAATTTGAACATGTTCACATATTTTTGTGTGAAACACATCTGTCTCATAAGTTCTACATTTACAGTACGGAATATCTTTCAAATCATATAACTGAAATTATTCTTATAGTCTTTTATCCATTAGTAGGAAATCCCACCGCTGTAATCTGACACTGCATTCTTATTCACAAATCTGTGACCTTGTGTTTGTGAAGTGACTCACAGCATAAGAATTCTTCTCTGCTACCGGGTTCTGCAGCTTGACTGAGTTTTCTTGCTGGAAAGAGAACAAGAAACGGACAGGTAAGATCAGCTTATTGTTGGGTGCATCTGTCTGCCAACATTTTCATCACAGCCTGTATGATATTATTGCATCCTGAATTCTTTCACTGTATAGACTGACATCAGACTTTAACGCAACTGATGTGGTGATCATTCAAGCAGACAGAAAACATTCAAACCTTTGCTCGAAAAGAGAGGTATGTAAAGCATCCATGCATGTCTCTTTTGACACCAAGCAGACAATGTCTGTGTAAATCCTGTATACTGTAAATGTTTAGTCTTGCTGTACTGGCCCAAATATAAGCCGACCCTGATTATAAAGCAACCTGTTTTTAAACACTCATTGTTGGAAAAGGGTTTTTGAAGGATTTGTATCTTATCTTTAGAAAGAAAAATCATATTTATTTATATTTATGGTATATGTGTTTTTAAGACGGTCTTCTTTGGCTCACCATCTTCTGACATGGCAGTCTGTAACTTTTTATTTCTCAGCTGCTTGAGAGTTGTCTGCTGCTGCTCTGCCTCATTGATCTCCACTATCTTAAAATTGGCATCAAAACACCTCCTCAGCCCTTGGTGAATTTGGCCTGAGTTTGAGCTACTTTTTTCTAGACCGTCTCGAGGTTTTGCCATTTTTCACGTTTTCAAGCTTCAGCTGATCATTTCTGCGCATGCCTGTTGATAGGTGCCATCACCTACTAGTGTTGTACAGTGTATGACCTTCATAAATCCATTCCTCAAATGTAGAATGACCCCATCTTTTTTCAGATGTAATCCCCACAAAAAATTATTGAGGCCAAAATTATTGAATGCTATTTCATGTTCATCTGAACTTAGCTGGTAAATAAACAAGCAAATAAATAAACAAATTTAGCTAGAGATGCACTGGAAAAATAAATAAATAAAAAAAAAATGTCTCTGTTAACCTGCTTCGGAGAATTCTTTGAACTTGCTGTTGCAAACTTCCTCCACTTGGGCTTTTAGGGATTTAAGACTTCCGTTCAGTTCCGAAAAAAAACTGTGCTGGACAGGAGGCATGCTGGGTGGGTTTCTACAGGCAAGAGGGACACCGAGAGGCTGACAGCCCTACAAACAAAAACAAGGAAAATAAAATTCCCATTAAATGTCTTTTACTGGCATCTAAATATAAAACATGCTGTTTCTGCTAGATTGAGAGGTAACTGTGGACGTTACTTTTAAGAAATAAATGTCATCATCTGATAGTAAAATCTGCTCCAGGTCAGTGTTTCTCTTCTTTAGCTCAACAATTTCTTTCTCCAGTTGCTTGAGGACATCTTCAGCCCGGCTCACTGCCACCTTCTCCTGAGCTTTGATGACATCTTTCAGCTCAGAACGCCTTTCCTCCATGGAGCGGATCATCTTGGTGAAGATGCGGTCAGTGTGGTCCACTGCTGCCTGTGCAGAGCGCTGTTGGAGACACAAGAGAGGAGGCCTGAACATCTCAACTGGTCCTTTCACTCAGCTCTTCCTGGGAGCCCAGCCACAGGACCGTAAAGTGGTCCAGCTGTGGTCTTCTCAATGTGTGACTGGAGGAGAGGCCTGACCGAAACCCGAAATGGCTTTTTCAGCAGCCAGCTGTTGTCTTCTCCTCTGCTCCATACTCACTGTGAGGGAGTCCACAGCTTCTCTCAGCTTCTGCATCTCCTTCTCTCTCTGCTGGATCCTCTGCTGGAATTCCCTCTGTGTTGCCTCCATCTTTTTCTTGTAAAAGAGAGAAGTAAAAATGCTTATTTCATGTCTTTTTCCAGTTATGAAAATGGACTGAATCAACTTCAGATTTCGAGCATATTTATTCTGAACTTGATTATTTAAACACAAACCTCTATTTGACTAGTTTGCAGAATTTATGTTGTGCTATCCCAGATGCATGCATCCTCTTTAGAGTTTTGTCACCCTCCAGTGGCTGAAAGTTTGTATCTACTGCTGTAAGTAAAGTAAAGAGACCATTGAGATGCACTGGCCCCCCTACTACCCCCTACTGATCCACCAACAGTGATCATGTTGGGATGTCGTTCATTCGGACTAGAAAAAGCTTTACAAATCATTTCAAATCTTTAACCACTGATGTCTGTGCAACAAGGTGTTGCTCCAGAGTCAACCTCAGACCCACTGTGCACAAGTTACATGGTACAGCCTGAATGGGACACTTTGACACATCATACTGTCATAGCGAGGGAGTTTTTGGCTACAGATACACATTAAATGTTTTTTTAGTGAAGTTGTACTTGTTGTGAATAATCCTTGACTTTTTTTTCTGTATCTTGTTGAACAATGCAAGAAAATCTAAAAATCGGTAGATCTGAGTGCATGAGCAGATCTGCCAACGTTCCTTCTGCGCCCCCCTGAAGTGGTGGACCAGTTTAATGTTTCTGCATACGCAATGCAGAGAAATATTTCAGATCAATTGCACTCAAATGGGGTATGTATTTAGCTATGGTTTATTATTTATATTCATAAGGTATATTTTATTTAAACAACAAAAAAAAAAAAATCAGTCAGTCATCCAAACATTTATGTTCAGAAAATAATTGGAGCAAATATGGTCCATGTGTCTTCTTTTAAGGTTTTACTGGCTATTGCACACATGCACAACTGAACGTAACAATCTGCGTATTCTGTGCATCATTTGCATTTTGTCTCAGCACTCCACTGTCCAGCTATTTGCAATGTTTCTGATAATCTGGTTACAGTAATTTTCCTTTCCTTTTTGAATCACAGGGTATGGCCCCCCATCCACAGTGCATGTCTGTTCAGGCCCTAAACTTTGTCTGACGTACTGTGATCTTGGCCTGGACGAGAAATCATTTACAGTGAATTTTTTGTAACGCTACTGTATTTCCTTTTTATCTTTGTTTAAATCCTTAAATCGTCTGCTTACCTGATTCTCCACCCTTCCAACAGCAGCTGACACTGTATCATGGCCCCTGTGTTCATCCATCACACACTGATAGCAGATGCACTGTTGATCAGTACAGCAGTAGACCTCCAGTAGTTTGTCATGGTGGGAACAGACCTTGTCTCGCATTTTTTCAGTGGGATTGATCAGTTTGTGTTGCTTTCCTCTGTTTAGTTTATCATGAAGTTCAAGATCAATTTCGCAGTAAGAAGCCAGACACACCAGACAGGATTTGACAGCTTTCTTCTTCCTCCCAGTACAGACATCGCACACCACATCTCCAGGTCCAGCATAGCAGTGATCAAGAGGAGAAGCTTGGAGCTCTGTCTTCTTCAGTTTCTCCACCACTTCAGCCAGCATGGTGTTTCTGCCCAAAATGGGTCTTGGAGAGAAGGTCTGTCTGCACTGAGGACAGCTGTACACACCAACATGGTCCTGTCGATTCCAGCAGCCCTTAATACAGTCCATACAGTAACTGTGTCCACAGGGAATGGCCACAGGGTCCTTCAGTAAATCCAAACATACTGAACAGTTGAACTGATCCACGTCAAAGAAATCCCCAACATGCGCCATTTTGCTGAACAAAGTGGACTCAGATGTGTTTCTGAGAATAAGGGCGTGTGAGTGGGAGGAACTTCCTGGTTCTGGCACAGGAGGTGTGGTGTTTGACTCAGGCATGTCAGAGCAACACAGTGAGTAGAATGCAGAGTTTCACTTTCACGGCAGACATCTAACTTCTTACTTTTCCACAGGAGATTAATGAAGCGGTACTTAGAACTGTTGGCCTGTGACCCGGTATGGGGTATGAAATAGGTCTCTGGTGTGACTCACCCTTGCGTGCTGTGGCTGTGTCTTTCAGTTGAGTGCCTCATTGAGTTAAAAAGGGTTTCAAAACAAACAGACTACTCATTCAGACTTACAAATCCTCATGAATGTCCATTTTAAAATATCATACAATGAATAATTTCATGCATATCTCTGCATTGTTGAATGAAAAAATGTTATTTGTTTCACAGTTGCACTCCTTTATTAAAAAACTGCTTGCTATGCCACCACCTAAAGGCAAATGCTAATACAAGATGTTTTATGAAGAAGGGAACAAAAAATGGCAAATGTAGACTTTTGGTGTTTGAGTCATAATTAATAGACATAGTCGTGTTATACTATGTGTCCTAGCACTTTGCACATCTTCTTTCCTTCATCTGTCTACAGCATCTTCCATTCTGACTAGATGGTGAATCTGTAACTCTTGGTGTTTTGGACTTGGGATTTGGGATTTGGTTGCATGCTTTCATTCTGTAGGACTATGCACTAAGCTTGGATGCACATTATGGGCTGGAAAGGAATTTGTTGCACCATCAAAATTTTTCTCATTTCACAAGTTTATTTACTGTGATTACAACTCAACATTCAAACTTTGTGTTAAATTCAGTATAAAGCATACAATTTGTATACAAAAATTTACAGCTATGCGTACGCACTTCAGGTTAACAACGTCATTAATATATTTTTTAAAAACTTACAGCCTTCTCCTTTCCAAACCACCAAGCCTTGTAGGAAACGTGATGGAAGCAGGGAACACAGAGTGGAAAATATCAAATTTCCCTGCATGAAGGCCTCAAAAGAAAAAAGTGAATATTGTAATCTTTCATTGCTAATAAAAAAAGTCCAGTTTACCTCCCAACAATGAATACGAGATTTCTTCTGCAGAGTGATCGTAAGGTTATTGACCCCACGTAAGAATAAAAAAGTATTTAAAAAATGTCATATAGTTGCAATGATAATACATAGAATAGTATATTTTTTAAGGTTACCTGCAATTTGTTGTTATTTTAAATAAACTATAATCTTAGCAAACAGATTAAATGTTTAATTATTCATTCAGGCTTGGCAATAAAGAGCATTTCCTTTTGTAGACATTCTTTAAGTTATTGTATTCATTACAACAAGTAATAAAGCAACATAACTTTTATAAATGAAATTTAATTGTCAAAATACAATGGATTTTTCCCATTTGCAATCATAGCCTTAGAAATATTGACAAACTTATGCATAAATGACACAATATATGATGTGCAGTAGCTACAAACATAACTTTTAGAACATTTTGTTGGTTAAAAGCAGTTTTTTGGACTCCTCTCTGTCACAGTTTTGATTCTTCTTTGGATGAGTTCGGAACAGCAAAGCAAAGAAAGATAAAGTCAAGAAAAGAGGTACAAGTTGAAATTATTAATAATGCACATATTCTAGAACAATGTCATCTGAAATAGGACACAGTGAGGTATGCCATGTAAAACAATTTTTCTCTCAGTATGTGCCTGAATAAGTCCTTGTCTACAAATTTAATGATGCAACTTGACCATAAAAACTGTATGCTGGTTTGCTCACTTTAACTGGGTTAAAAAAATATATAAATAATAATAATAATAATAATAATAATAATAATAATAATAATAATAA
>JADBHE010000204.1:0-30240 GCA_018136845.1 Heterotis niloticus
ATACTGTCATTACGTGTTACTCCTGCCATGCTTTACCATAGTTACACTGTAAAAGTACTGTGTTAAATCACCTTGTGCACTTCTGCTGGTGCTGCTAGCTCCCTCAGCAGCACTGTGGAATAAATTACTTCATCCTCAGGATCTGCTGTCAGCTGAGAGTGAAATTCATAAAACAATTTGTCTTAACTTCTTATTGATGAATTAAGAGATGATAAATGGCAAATTTTTAATGGATCTGAACAGCACAGAGCAGTGGTGGTGAACACGTGGAAGGATGAATGAACTTAACACTGTGTAGAAGCCAGTGTCAATGTAAATAGATGAGTATTTCACCTGGTTTACTTCTTTTCCATCTGCTGGTGTCTTGGGGGCCACATTGCTGTAAATCACATAGTTCTGGGTCGCCTGCAATACAAACAAGATGCCCTTCCATCATCAGAGCTCCGTGGCAGCGCCAAGTCAGGTACTGTATAGCAATAAAAAAGACCCCCTGTGGCCACTACTGTCAGGCTTTGTGGTTATTGCAAAAACAAATGGTTTTGTTTTCATGTTCACAGCATGATTTGTGCTGGGCTACATTTGTCTTCTGAGCAGACTGACAGGGAATATCTTTTGTACCTGGAATGTGCTGTCTGAAGATAAAAATACCAGACAAAAACACCTATTGTTATACGTGCAGAATGCACTTACAGCATTAGTGTGGCCACTGTGTGTCGCTCTGTTCCTGGCCCGAGTCTCCTCTGGAAAAAGAAGTGATGATAAAGTTATCTTGCTTGTAAGGGTGCCAGATATCAGTGTAACATAATATTGTACTGCAGAATCACCCTCTAATCTTCTGGACTTTCAACACTTTGGATCATGTATCATTATTGTGTATTTTCCTGTTCTCAATTGTCTTTAAGTCACAGTTGAAGTGAGTGTCACATGGTTGCATTTCTGTATACATCTGCAGTAATATTATATTATATTATATTATATTATATTATATTATATTATATTATATTATATTATATATAAATTGTGAAGTGGTAGTTTTGTGCTGCAGGAACTCAATCGTGTAACAGTTCTATAGATTCTTAATACAGAGGAAGATTTTCCATAAATTGACAGAAATGACAAAAGGAAAATTACACGAACAGTGAAGATAACTGTTGGTCAAGTAAACTTAACACCAGAAACAGGAATAAAGAATGAGGAAGAAGAACAACAACAACAACAAAAACAACAACAACAGCTGTATGTTATTCACTCTGTGGAGCCCTGGATCTCTTGGTGGGATTTTTCCATAGCAGAATACAGGTGAAGGTGATGACTACTGGAAGAAGGAGGAGTCCCAGCATCACCAGAAGGACTAGCAGGGTGGAAAGGCTAGAAAACACAGTTAAACACAACAAAAATGTGAACCACATCAGAACCAGAAAGAGCAGATTCAGAATTTATGACTCAGAACATTTTTTTAACTGAAAGCAAATTACACTTTTAAATAAGCCACAAAAAGTGGTCTGGTCATGTTGTGGTCATGTAATGCTTACTTATTACACGTATTTACTGCCAGAGAAAAGTGTTTTCTTACTTTTTTGAAGTTGCTGAGTTAAATTTCTCTGTAGTCATAACAGACATCAACGTGCTCTGGAAATCAGTGCCGAGTCTCCACGTTGTCAGACGGTTTGTAGTCAAGTTCAAAGCATCTGAAGGCTTGGCTGAAGTCACATGGTCTGGCTTTTTATATGAAATTCTGGTTCGAGCAACACCTGTGAAAGTACAAGAATGAGAAAAAATAGATTAAAATGAAACCTTTGATCTTTTATTAACCTAAATGCTTATTAACGCTAAGATGGGTGTTATTTATTTATTTTTTTTAATATGGTAAGTGAAATTAAACAATTGTGCCTTTAACATAAGAAAAGTTATAAATAAAAAAACTGAATTTAGGCAACAGCGGCTTACTGGTCTTCACCGAAACTGGTAGGGAGGTGCCGTCATCTGGAGCGGAATTGATCTCAACCGCACACCAGTAGTAGTCAGAGTCCTTCTCCTGAAGGTTCCTCATGGTCACAGTGAAGACCAGTTGGTCGGGGTTATCAGTGATGAAAACCTCACCTTTGCTCTGTGGTGAGTCAGTGCGTACCACGGTATGGCAGGATGACCAAGTGTACCCTTTACACCAGTATTTCACGTTGTGTTTGTATGTCTTATCATAGTAACATGGGATGGTGACAGATCCTCCTCTCTCTGCAGACACCAAACTCTTAGTCCACATACTCTGATTACCTGAACAATAAACAAATTTAATACATATTAATAAAAAATGCAGTGTATTGTTTACACTACAATATGAAAAGAATAGAGCGAAAAGGAAGAACACGACAAGCAGCACAACATCTTGATAGCACTTGGGCTGTTTGAGTGAGGATTTGAAAACGATTCAGCCTCTGTGGAGCTTGCATGGGTTTCCTGTGGGTACTCTGGTTTCCCCCACAGTCCAGACATGTGTTATAGGTGAGTCAGTTTATCCAAAATGAGGATATTGTGTGAAAGCTCGTGCGTGGCTACCCAGTGGACTTGTGTTCCATGGGGTCCTTAACTAGCCCTGTTGTGGCTGCAGATGGGCTGTTAGTGACCACCAGCACCAGACAGGAGCTGTAAACACTGTGGAAGTGAAATGTGCTTGGTTGCTGCTTACTAACAGCTGCTGACTGATGGCATAAAAGCAGGTGTCTACAGAGAAATTTAAAATGATAAAAAGATTCAAATAGAAAAGATGGGTGAACCAAGAAACATTAGTATCTTCAATAATTGGAACAAGATGATCAGTTTGCAAAGTGAACTTACCTTTCTTTACTTTTAAGAAAATAGATGCCATGTTGTCCATAGTGGGACCACCGTCAGTTTTTATCCCACACAAATAGTAGTCAGAGTCCTTCTCTTGAAGGTTCCTCATGGTCACAGTGAAGACCAGCTGGTCAGGGTCATCAGTAATGGAAATCTTACCTCTGCTCTGTGGTGAGTCAGTGCGTACCATGTTAATACAGGAATTCCTGTACCTTTTACACCAGTATTTCACATGGTTTTTATATTTCTCTTCATAGTAACATGGGATGGAGACAGGCTGTTGCATCTGCACTGTTAACCATTTGAATGTTTTCACACCATTTTTACCTGGAAAGACAACATGTTCAATATGACAGAAAAAAATCTAATTTATATTAACCAAAGGTTTAAGCAATACTCCTCAGTGTTGGAAACAAAAAATAGACCTTCAGTCAGTCATTATTCAGACACTTTGAAAGATTAAGAAAATATAAACACCATGATGTGGGGGAAAAAAAAAAGAATTTATTGGGCACACCTAAACTAAACAAAATGGATAAATCTGAAACAAATGTGAGCACATTCAGATTATTATTTAAATACTGTCAACGTGCCATCCATGTCCCAAATGATGGCTGTCCAACTGTCACAGTTCACAGATATAGATTATGCAATGTTATTAGTAATAATAATACAAGATTCTTCATCACCAAAAAAACAAAAAATGAGATAAATTTGAACAAACCATAGAGACTATATGAAAAAATAGGTCAAATATTGCTGCAAATATCAGCAATAAAGTACAACTGAATTGCATATGAAGCAAGTTGTGACCAAATTCAAACTCAGGGGCCACACACATAAAAATTCGGTGATACAACATTTCCTGTTGTTTGTGGTTAGGTTTTACAGTTTGACAGGTGGCATATAGAAAACGAAAGAAGTTGCACTTTGCTACTGAATTTCTTGAAAATATAAATGTTGAGAACACAATGTCATCTTTTTATGCATTTGATCATGATAAATTTAATCATGTTTTTAAACCAGATGTAATTTGCTCGGACACGGCTGCCCTTTTTCACAAGCCGCATGTCTGATGCGTATTTCTGTCATTTACACTTTCATCCCATCTCTGCACTATTGCTACTTTGCTTTGCACTACCTTTTTCTTTTAGCAGGCACATTTTCTTTTGACAAATTTATCTCTTTTTATTTACAATACCAATTCTGAAGTTTTGTCCGTGTTAGCATTCTGAAATTATATGATTTTTTTCTTTAAGGCTATACTATTCCAGTGATTGTATCTTACCTGGTAAAGTAGAGAAGAAACAAAGGAGCAGTAAGAGAAGAGAAGCCATATTTGTGTGTGTGTGCGTGTGCACGTTTCTTCCAAAAAGTGAGAGAGAAAGAAACTGTGCGGGACCCTCCTTTGTATACACTGACACACTTCCTGGCTCTTGGGCTAAAGTGGTGGGGTTGGGGCCACAACGAAAAAAAAAAACACTACACAATGTGCATCAGATGATTCAAAAGCTTTCAGTTGCAATTACAACAGGTAAGGAAACAGTGTACACTGTTTGACCAAAAGCATGTTGACACCTGAGCATCACTCCCATATATGATTGTTGAACTTCCCATTCCAAACCCTAGGGCATTAAAATGGAGTTTTTTCCTCTTAGCTTTACTGTCGGTCAGACACACTAAAATAAACTCTAATTAAGTGTAAAGTCCAGCAGATGGTACAGTGGCACAGTGGGTAGTCCTGGTGCCTTATAACTCCTGCCCAGTGGATTGGAATCTGGCTTAGACTATGTGGAGTTTCCCTGTGTCCTGTTCTCTGTGAGTGTTAAATACCCAGGCGGGGTTGTCATAAATGTACAATAAGTTTGAGGTTTGTTCGACAAAATATCACACCCGAACTATTAATTTTGAACAGATGCCGTCTACATACATGTACATAAAAGTTTTTAAGCCGTTAAAGGATGTTAAATGTAGAAACCTTAGCAGCAGTAGCTGTAACTCCTTTGGATTCTATAGGTGGCAAACATTTTATTAAAGGTGGTTAATGCCAAAAAAGGAATTAAGATAGCAAATGCTCATTCCTGTTATGGGTCTAAGGTTCTCGCTCATACCAGACAGCACATTTTAAGAGAACTTAAGGGGCAAAGATGAAATCCAGGATAGAGAAGTTCAGTGAAGGTGGTCTGGACCCTGTAGAGGAGGGTCATTGTGCCAGAGACACTGTAGAAGGACAGAGTTCCTGCCCTGTAGTCCAGGTACACTCCTATTCTAGATGGACAGCGTTCAGGTATCGCAAGCGGAATTTCATTGTTATTGTGTCTAAAATAACAATTATAAGGAGAACAGTGCAACACCCAGGACTTCTCATTGTACCCAAAATGGCAGTCATACCCACTTCCTTTCCTTTTAGCTCCTTTGTAGGACACTGATATATGAACGCCATTGTTCCCAGCCCACTTCACCTCCCAGTAACAGCGTCCGGACAGACCCTGCTGACACAAAACTTGTGGCCAGTAGTCAAACCTCTCTGGGTGTTCTGGGTACGACTGGGTCTGCCACTCCGATTTCACCAGTGTCTCCCCTTCAGACAGAGACAGGTATTCATTCACTGTATCCATGTTTATTGTAAGGTTACAGGCATCTGTGAGAAAAGCAGAACGTATTGTTTGCTCATTAATTTCAAATTTGTATTTTTTTTCCCTTTAGATTTATGCCCTTTTGTCATCAAATGGTGCAGTCATTTTATATTTGTTTTTGTCTTTATTTCACTGTCTATCTTTCCTTATCACAGATTTTTTATTTTAAGTTGCTGGAAATGTAAAATATTTACTCATTATTCTTACAACAGTATACAAACTCACATTGCAAAATCCTTCCTCTGGTCATGATCATGTCTGTGGGGGTTTCTTGTGGCACTGCAATGCAAATGTCAGTATGCAACAAATATTTTCAGAATCCTTCCAGTACTATTACAATTTAATTTTTTTTTTGCTTTATGAAATCCTGTATCAAACACCCTGCAATAGCTTGTCAGGTAGGGATTGGCCTCACGATGTTTGGTGGGTACATTAAGGCTTCCTGAAACATTTTGGGGGCACATTCCCCTCTTTATGTCTGCAATATCCATATCTAAAGTAAATATTTGTGCTTGTGGAGAGACTCACATTGCGTCCCCTTGTTTCCTGGGGTCCATGGAGCATTTTTCACTAAAAAGAGAGGGGAAAATGGGTTTACTGGTCCTGCTCCAGTTAACGATATATATATATTTTTTTATTTCTACTGCAATGGAGGTGTTTCAACTGAAGAGAAACTCACATGGATTAGGCCTAGGGGCCTGTGCTGTATAACTGCCTTTCACTGCATTGGGGATTTTTTTTGTAAGATCTGTTTTACCTGTAAATGATATTAAATGTTGAATTCAACATAATCACTGTTGCCTCTCCTATGTATTATGTTTCTTACTGAATATTCTGTCTTTTCTGTCATCAATGCATGTGATTTATAAGGATCCCTATAATATTAAATGCAACTTTTTTCAGAAATTTCAAGGATGTAATTTCAAATTTAAATCTGAAAAAAAGTTTTTATATACAAAATATTCAGTACAAATGTTTAAATAGTCAGAAGAATTCAAGTTTGTACGCACCTGTTTCAGATTTATTAAAAATTTTTTTCTTGAAGGTTTCCTCCAGTTCAGCTTTTAGATTTGATCTTCTGCTCTGCAATGAAACCTGAGATGATTCATCCATAGAGTGTAATAGAAGTTAAATATAAATTGCATGAAGCATTTTACTTGGTTGAACATCACCGATGGATGATATGATAAAGATAATCATCTTCAAATACGGGAATGTAATAAGGAACGTCTGCAACACATGATGCATACTAAGGAGCTATACTATCAGGATCTTCCAACACAGCATTGAGCAAAACAAGTTTACAGTACAGTCATCAGTTAACATCCTATGCAATCAACTGTGGCAGAATTTCATTTTTTTGACAGGTTCGCCAATGTTCACCCATCCAGCTCAAAAGCACATTTTTAACTCACGTCCACAAACCCCCCTGACCTACCAAAAATATCTAAGTGCAAGCAGTTCATCTTGAATACTTGCACTTTTTACACATTTAAATGAATAAATCAATAAATACAGTTACAATAACTGCAGTATTATTATTATTATTATTATTATTATTATTATTATTAACATCAAAAGTTCAGTTTACGTATGTCTAAATGACTAAAAAAAAGGTTTCCAGTTTGCCGTTTCCTGTTTTGTTTGCTGAACAAAAATGATATAAAAACACAGTGAAATTATTTGATAAAGTATTTATGCATGTGTTGTTATATTTTACCTTAGAGTCTATTGTATGTTGTGTATCCTGTGACATCATGGACAAAGATAAAAAAGAAAATTAATGGAAGTTATTTTAAAATAGTTGTTGGATGTGTAGCAGAAGCTGTTAAGCAGGTGAACTTGCTTTTATTAAAATCAAATTGTGTTTTATTAAAAATGAAGACCTAATATTGGAGCATAGGCGCCTTTGGCAGCACCGAAGCTGCCCGGCATCCACAGAGCAGCCTACAAACAATGAACTAGGTGGCAGGCATGGCTGAACTCCTATGTGCCACTCATATAGTATTTTAAAGTTTTCAAAACTAACTTTGAAATTAAGGTGCTAATTTTTGTCATTTATTGTTTCTGCAAATTTAAACAAACATGAATGATATTTCTTTTGCCAAATGGTTAGTGGACAGGTGGAATAGAGGTTAGCATTCTGGTACACAGCCCTGCTGTTAACTGGTATTCATGCTTCGCCATTTCTTTTCAGCTGAGCGCATGACATTTTTGTGTCGTAAATCTCAAAAGGACAGCAGTCATGCAGCATTTTAGGACAAACATAACACACTTTTAAAAAAATTGTGGACTTAAGCACAACATGGATCTTTGAGTTACAAATCTTTGCAAAGAATCCCAAAATCTTTATTTCCTACTTCCATTTGTTACCTTTCTGTCTGTCCTTTGGGCAGCACCTGACTCATAACCTCTATCTCCAGACCCAGTGTTGAACTTCCCAGAAACATAATTTTCCACAGCCTCAGCCAGCATGGTGTTTCTGCTCAGAATAGGTCTTGGGATGAAGATCTGTCTGCACTGAGGACAGCTGGAGATACCACCATTGTCCATCTGATCCCAGCAGTTATTAATACAGTCCATACAGTAGTTGTGTCCACAGGGAACGGTCGCTGGGTTCTCCAGTAGTTCCAGACAGATTGAACAGATGAACAGATCCTGTCCACTGGTGTTTGCCATTTTCCTGCCATAGACAGACTTTCATTTCTGAGTCTGCAGAGCTGGTTTTATACATGAGGGTTTCCTTCTTCCTTGTTTCCTGAGTGAGGTGTGGTGGGGGAATCAGAAGCATTCCTCTCATTTTTCATCTTCGTGATCTTTTGTTTTTTAGTCTGACTTGTCCAAGGGTTGCAAGTTAGGTTTTGTATTTTGCATCTTAAACTACTTTTGCCGGTCTGCTGCATTTTTAAAATATAAATGTGTAAAAAGCCAGAGTAGTAATTTTCCTTTGTAGCACTGTCTGTCTTGGCTGTGGCCCTGACATCTGGCATCAGGAAGTAATCTAGCTGTCTATCATGTTATATGGTGAATAGATATCTCTCACTGATAGAATTCAGAAAATCTTGGCGCCTTCTCTGGTTTTACAGCTTATGTTGGGAAAGGCTGATGGACTTTTGGATGGTCTGCACTTTGAATCACTATAATTTAAAACTCACTTTTCTTAGCTTTCTTAACTCACGTCTGCCAAAGTATACGATTTTGCTTCAGATATAGTTTATAAGAGAAAAACTTAACATTTAGATTTAATGAACTGTTCAATGAACTTTATTTCAGCTACACTGTAATCCACTAAACAGCTCTGGATCATTTTATTATGGTTCAATAAATTGTCCAAGTAAAAAAGAAATGCGCTAGGATTTCGATCCCGCAAACACTGCTGTTTTGTTTTTGTCTATGTGTATTCAGTATGTATTACATATACAGGTTCGTATCAAACACACAGTGCCAATAAAAGAGCTTGGATTATAAAGGGGATCCCATTACCCATCTAATCTTTGTACCCCGTCCTAACCCCCACGGCAATCCCACAGCCAACCCACAGCACGCCTACAAAGCTGGCACACAATGGCTAACATACCAAAACTAGCGCCAACTAGCTATAGCTCCAAACATGGCGTGGCGCAGCAATGGCACGGTATCTCATCGGGGTTATCAAGTGGGCACCTTTCTTCATCTGTGTTTTGTTGAGTTAGGCCCACGACACCTCCAGAAGGCTCAACTGCAGCTCAGGTGTCCTGGAGCTGCTCCTCTACTTTTAATTTGCATTCATCCCTGGTTTTTGCTCACTTACCTGACAGTTTTCTTTAAAGTGACTATACAGTTTTATATACTAAGTTACACAACATGACCAAAAGTGTGTGGACACCCAAGCATTGCCTCATATGTGCGTCCTGAACCTCCCACTCCAAACGTACGGCACTAAAATGCAGTTGCTCCCCTCTTTGCTGCAGTAACAGCCCCCACTCTTCTGGGAAGGCTTTCCACCAGAATTTGGGAATTTGTGCCATTTCAGCCACAAGAGCATCAGTGAGGTCGGGCAAGAAGGCCTGGCTCATGGTTGGCCTTCCATTTCATCCCAAAGGTGTTCAGTAGGGTTGAGGTCAGAGCTCTGTACAGGAATTCAAATTCTTCCACACCAACCTGGCCAAACCATGTGTCTATGGTGCTCACTTTGTCAACAAGGGGGGGCACAGTCATGCTGAAGGAGAGAAGGAGCTTCCCTGCAAACTGTGGCTACAAAGATTTGAATGGCAATCACTATCATTACCTGGAGGAAATGGATGTCATCATCTGAGTGTAAAATCTTCTCCATTTGAATGTTTCTCTTCCTCAACTCAGCAATCTCCTGCTCCAGTCGCACAAGATGTCCTCTGCCTGACTCACTGCCACCTTCTCCTGAGCTCTGATCACATCTTTTAGCTCAGAGCACCTTTTCTCAATGGAGTGGATCATCTCGCAAAAGACTTTCAACATTGTCTGCTGCTGTCTGTGCTGACCAGTGTTAGAGACACGCAGAAAGACATTTTACTTTAGATTTTCTCATTGCGTGGCTGGAGGAGAGGCCTGACTGAGGACTGAAATGGTTCTTTCAGCACCCGGCTGTTGTCTTCTCCACAGCCTCTCTCAGCTCTTCCAGCTGCTCATCTTATTTCTTCATGGGCATTCTTCATTTTTTCTTGTGCAATTCCCCTCCACTAGCTTCTGCATATACAACTACTGTATATTTTCAGTTTCAGTTTGGCAACATAAAAATTAAATTGCATTCTTTACTCAAGATTCTGTCATTCTGCAAGTCATTCTGCAAACCAGCACCTGTTCTTCAAGATGTTTCAAAAAGTTGGTTATTATGTTAAAACTTAGTTCCTCAGTGGCCCGATGGGCCTTGGAAGTCCAGTTAAAACACCTGAGTGCCTGTGAATCAGCTGGGAGTACCACAAGGGTGCTCAATCCTATAAGAAATTGTTGCTGGGCTTTGGTTATAGCTGGGACACTACAACACTTAGAGCCATAGATCCATTTCTATTCCATGTGGTCCAATGTCAAAATCAAGAAATTCACCTGGAAGAAGACCTATAATAAATTCCCACAGGTGGTATGAATGGTTCACCCAGGGGTTCTTACAAATATTCTGCCAGTGCTGAAAAAATTATGAACTACTAATAATAAATACTGCTAGTAAATTTTTATCAAAATATTTGAAGTGAAACTTATGTGAGAAATTAAATTACCTATAATATTTAGGTGTTTATTTTGACAATCCTTAAGGTCTGGCAATGCTGACACTGTGTCATGGCCTCTGTGTTCACTCATCGTACAATGAGAGCAGATGTACTGCTGGTCAGTATGGCAGTAGATCTCCATAGATTTTCTCCTGAAGTTCTTATGGTCCTCTTGATCCAAGTGGCCCTCGATACAGTCTATACAGTAACTGTGTCCACAGGGCAGGGTCACTGGATCCTTTAGTAGATCCAAACATACAGAACTGATCCACATCAAAAAAAATCCCCAGCATGCGCCATATTGTTGAACAATGTGGACTCAGATGTGTTTCTGAGAATAAGGGCGTGTGAGTGGGAGGAACTTCCTGGTTCTGGCACAGGAGGTGTGGTGTTTGACTCAGGCGTGTCAGAGAAACACAGTGAGTGCAGAGTTTCACTTTCATGGCAGACATCTAACTTCCTACTTTTCCACAGGAGATCAATGAAGTGGTATTTTGAACTGTCGTCCTGTGATGTGGCATGGGGTATGAAATGGGTCTCTGATGTGACTCACCCTTGTGGGTAAAAGTGCTGTGTTCAATAGATCTAGACAGGTTGAACAAACAAATTCTTCCTTGTCTAAGAGATCTCCAGCTTCTGCCATTTTGTAGCACAGAACAACACAGACTGTTTTTAGTTTCATTTGTATGAACAGGTTTAGTAGATAAGGATTGAAGTTCTTCCAGATTTTCCTGCAAAAGACTGTTTGACAGAACTCAGGCTGACCAAAAAATGTTGACAAAGAATAGTTTTGTTTACTGTTTCACTTGAACTGATTTTAAAATGAATTTCTCAGATTCAGACTGACATATTTCCCTTTACAAGTTTATTTATTGTATCAAGTGTGTTTCTGCTGAAATGCAGCCGAACTATAGAGAAAGTTAATACAGTCCAAGGCTGTAATAGAACAACAAACCAAACCAGACAGAAGGAGAAACCTAACCTCTCTAGTGTAAAACAAAATGTGCCACAGTGTGGTGCAAAAGAGCCTGACTGGTTGGCAGCACCAGGAAAAAAACACATTAACTTTAAATCAGGATCAGAATCAGATTTATTTGGCTAAGTTTGCTCACTCATACGTACAGGGAATTTGGCTTTGGTTCCCAATGGCACACAGTGTACAGCAGACCACATAACATACACACCGTACATACATATACCTGCATACACTAACACATAAATACAGTACAACAAGTGCAAAGATGGATAAAAGTGTGTCATAAAGGTGTGTGGAAAAAAATGTTTCTGTATCTGGTTGTTTTGAAGCACATTGATCTGTAGCTTCTACCTGCCAGATGGGAAAAATGAGAAAAAACTGTGGTCCAGGTGAGAATGGTCTATAATGGTTTTCCCTGCCCATCTCCTAATTTGGGAGGAATTACAGGTCTTCAAGCCAAGGTAGTCTGGCACCAGTGATCTATTTGACAAACCTGACTATACGGTGCACCCTGTCCTTTCTATGTTGGATGATGCTGGTGATCCAAAGCAGACTGTGATGGAGGAGCTGAGAACAGACTCAGTGACTGCTTTGTAGAACTGGATCAGCAGCTCCTGTGGCAAGCTGAGCCTCCTCAGCTGGTACAGGAAGCACATCCTCTGCTGAGCCTTTTTCATGATGGACATCGTGTCGGTTTTCCACTTTAGATCCCAGGAATTGTAGATCCCAGGAACTGAAAGATGTCCACCACTAACAAAGCGTTGTTGAGAATGAATGGGAATTGCTGTTTTATTATCACTGTCATATAAAAAAAAAGAAGTTCAACACAGGTGAAACTGATGTGGTTAATGGTTTATTAAGGTATTAATAAAGTTTAATTAATCATCAATTAATAAATAAAAAATTAAAATGGTCAAAAAGAAAGAATATCCTATCCCCACTACACTTTTCCAGCTAAATTTTATGAGTGAAAGGGATTTCCCCCTGCTTCTCTGTATGCGTGCTGTATGATTTCATTTCTACTTGAGTGGAGGTGCTTATCAGAGTTTCACTGGACAGACTTGCAGGGTACCATTGTCAGCCAATGTGGAGCACTGCAGTTTTTCAGGAATCAAAAACAGTTCATTGCCAAGCACCTTTAGATAACTATAGATAAAGTAAAGGCAACATAATTTAAGGATATATAAATTATATATTTATATATAGAAGAAGAAAAAGAGTTTATTTGTCAAGTACATAGCAACCGAGTATACCATGCAATGAAATGTGCCCTGATTCAACAGGAGACTGTGCGTGGTTACATTGCAGAAAGAAGAGAATTTACGAGTACAGAACAACTCGAAAAAAATGTACGAGTAAAGAACAACAACAAAACATACAGTCAGGCAGTCAGACTTCATAGAGTACATTTTCAGTACATTTCACTACATTTTCAGCCATCGTGTCGGCGACATCTTGAATTATAGTAGATCTTGGTGAAAAACTAATGCAACTCATGCAACTCCGGACGGAAACAAATGCGGCGACATTTCACATAGTAGATGTTGTAACAACCAGTGTTTTTGGTAAGGGATGGTGGTGGTGATTGGGCCTCAGATGTTGAAGTTCAGGAACCTGACAGCCTATCATCAAAACCTTTTCTTGATCTTTGGGGTTTTGATCTTCGTGCTGAAATAGTTCCTTTTAGATGGCGCTTTCCAACGCCTTTTGTTGGTGGTGTAGAAGGTGGGTAGTGGGGGGCAGGTGAAGAGTGGGGTTATTGCTGCTGGAATGGGTTGAGGGCTAAAGAAAAAAACATTATAGAGAGAAGGGCAGTCTGTTACAAATAGATACACACCATAATGTTTCCGGTCAGACACAGATCCTGTATACACATACAAAGAAATCTATCATTTATTTATGTGTGTTATATGTTTATTTGAAGTTTGTAGAAAATGCTTACTTTAAGAAGGAAGCCAGGTCTGCACCATATGAAGTTCCTATTCCACTGAAAAAAATAAAACAATTACAAATGAATAAAACAGGTGAGTGACTAATGTACTCAAGATTCTATAAAAAATGCATTTATAATGATTTAGTTTTGCTGATGCTTGATAAGACTGACTTACAGGCTTCTCTCCTGTATAATACGAACTTCTTTCACTGAATAGATGGCCACAAACAGAAGTGAGGAATAAGGGATGTGTTGAGGAGTCCATAAAAAAGGGAAAAAAGTTTATTAATGCATCAAAATCTGCTGAGATTATGCAGTTTAACACTTTATTGTCTAATAGTCAGTGTAGTGGATACTTTTTAAATTTTATTATGTTATTATGATTGCTTTATTAAAAATTGTAATTCCTATGGCTATTTTCCAAAATGTAATTTACAGGTAACATGTGAAAAACATGCAAAATACCCTTTCTGTTATTAATCATTAATTATTAAAACAGGAGCAACTCACAAAATAATATATTCTTTATTCAGTACAGTGTATTATAACTTTGTATGCAAGGATAAGTCAGAAAGTATCCACAATATATTTATAAAAATGACTACAGAAAGAATACAGGATACTTGAATGTCACATTTCCAATTAATCCCCTAAATTTTTAACACTCACAGTCAATAGATGGACAAGCTTCAGCATTTCCTTAGAAAATGAGATTTTGACTGAGCTAAGAGGCAGGCATGCATTGTTTGATCGGAGATGAATGCTGCTCTTCATGTTGATGCTACCATGCCAACCATTACCCACATCAGTTTAGAGAAAAGTACAACAAAACACAAAATTTACTATTCATTTGAATCATCACAGAAAGTTAGGCAAACAAATGCCTGTGCAATTACCACTGCATCCAGCTGTATAGAAAAATAAAAAGGCAATGTAAATGTGGTTAATAAAATGATGAAAATTGTCAAATCTACAGAAATCCATTTGGAAAAGAAAACAGTAATGATCTGCATCTTTACCTGCTTGGGAAGTGTCTCTGAATTTATCCATGCAGGCATCTTCCACAAGGTCTTTCAGGATCGAAAGATTTTTCTCCATATCCCCAAAAGAGGAGTACCGATTGACAGGGATGCTGGGGAAGTTTTCATACCCCAGAGGGAAGCAGAGAGACTGACAGTTCTATAGAGACAACATATTTTCAGTCATTTCATTCATTTCTATTGGGCACTGCAGAAAGAGAGAAAATTCAAAGATGGGCTGTTTGTGAACAGTGGGGCAGCTCTAACCACTGCACTGTTTGCTGCACAAACTTCTTTTCTACTGTACATTGTTACATTATTGCCAACATTTGCTGTGTAGACTGGATTCAGCAATAACCCCTCATGTTACCTGTAGGAAATAAATGTCATCAGAGTTTAAAATGTGCTCCAGCTCAGAGTGTTTTGCCCTCAGCTCAGCAATTTCCTGTTCCAGCTTCTCCAGCAGACCTTGAGCCTCACTCACTGCATCCCTCTCCTGAGCTCTGATAACTTCTTTCAGCTCAGAGCGCCTTTCCTCTATGGAGTGGATCATCTCGGTGAAGATGCGGTCAGTGTGGTCCACTGCTGCCTGTGCAGAGCGCTGTTGGAGACACACAGAGAGGAGGTCTCAACATCTCAACTGTGGTCTGCTCACCACATGACTGGAGGAGAGGCCTGACTAAGGCCTGGAATGGCTCTTCCAGCAACTGGCTGTTGTGTTCTCCTTTGCTCCATACTCACTGTGAGGGAGTCCACAGCTTCTCTCAACTCCTGCACCTTCTCTACTCTCTGATCGATTCTCTGCTGGTATTCCCTCCGTGTTTCCTCCATCTCTTCCTGTACAGATATCAAAATATTATTATTATTTTATTTATTTATTTATTTTTTTTACATGCAGTAAGCAAAAGTACGTCAGCAACAGAATTATGCCAAAATTATGAAAGTACAGAACAACCATTTATTTTCCACTAATGCTGTTTGTGCAAGCCCCCATTTCACTGGAATCTGTTCATAGAAATATTATTTTCTAAATTATTATTGTTCAAAATATGCTGTAGTACTTAAAGCATACTAAAAGTTTAAGGAACAGAATCAGAAAGGAAGTGGCTCTGAAGAGAAATGTTTTCTGATGGAAGAGATGTGTGATTTAATATTCTAAAATCCTCTTTAGACAGCACACACACATTATATTATCACCAAACTGTTTCACCATTTAAGTGATTGTATTTAGCACACAAGGATTGTTAGTGCTGTCAGACAGGCAAATGCCACAGAGAGTGACAGGCAGTTGTAAAGTAGTAACAGAAAGAAGTGTGTGGAGTGAGAAAATCCATCAGAATCTTTATATACACTGTGTGTGACTTCCTCTTCTCCAAGTATCAACATGCCTTTTTAGAATTCAATCATCTGAGCTATGAAAATTATATGAATATATGAAATATATGAATTGAACTTATAGTGAGGAGTACCCACATGCAAATTAAAAAAATTGTGTGTAAAAAAAAAACACAAACAGGAATTGAACCTTAGCTTTTTGATGATAGGTATTGGCTCTTTGTAGTTATATAAAACTCTGATCTACAGTTCCTATCTCTTTACAGCCTGTATTAAACAGATTTCATTTATTACCTGTTTCTCAGTTCTTTCTGCAGCAGCTGAGACTGTATAATGGAATTTGTGTTCATCTATCAGACACTGATAGCAGATGCACTGTCGATCGATATGGCAGTAGACCTCCATCAGTTTTTTGTGGTGGGGACAGATCATGTCCTGAAGTTTTCTACCGGCATCGATCAGTCTATGTTGATTTTCTGGGTTCAGCGTTTCATGAAGGTTCAGATGAGTTTCACAGTAAGAAGCCAGGCACACCAGACAGGACTTGACAGCTTTGCGCTTCCTCCCAGTACAGACATCGCACACCACATCTCCAGGTCCAGCGTAACAGTAATCATGAGGAGCAGCTTTGAGTTCTATATTCTTCAGTTTCTCCACCACTTCAGCCAACATTGTGTTTCTGCTCAGGGAAGGTCTTGGGATGAAGGTCTCTCTGCACTGAGGGCATCTACAGATACCAACAAGATCCTCCTGGTCCCAGCAGCCCTTTATACAGTCCATACAGAAATTGTGTCCACAGAGAAGAGACACTGGGTTCTTCAGTAGATCCAGACAGATTGAACAAATAAATCGGTCCTTGTCTAAGAGATCTCCAGCTTCTGCCATTTTGCCATACTGAGCAATGTATACTGGTTTTAGATTCGATTCTCCAAAAAGGACTGGTAGGCGAGTTGGAGTTCTTCCTGCTTCTCCTGACAAAGAACACTGTTTACCAGAGCTCAGGTTTACAGGAAAAGGCTGGGCAGCGAGTTCAGTTTCGTTACTCAGCTCTAAGTGAAACTGATAAAAAAAAAGACGGATTTCCCTCTCAGAAACAAATCCAACCCACACATCTGAATAAAAGTTGTTCATCCTGAAGGGGACAGATAATTAAAAATGTCCACTAATAAAGAAAGGGAAGAAGTGGACCAAAGCAGAGACCAAATAGAAGGTCCGGTACAATTACAGAGTGGTTTATTAATAATATTATTAATATAATAGGGTTTAAAAATGCTGTCATTTATTTTATGTTTTGGTTTGTGGTCACCAGAGTAGGATTGTGCTGCTTTTCTTATTTCATTTATACCACACAGAGGAGTGTTTTACAGTTTATCTACTTTTTAATTTTTGCTTAGTGGAATTATTTATGTATTCACTTGATGGTCCTCTGTCAACAAAACAATAAAATTTTGCAATTAATTTAATTTTTTTTTCCCATAGACTGGCGATGCCATAAAAGCATAAAATATTAAATATAGATTAAATTTATTAATTAATCAATTTCTTTTATTGTCAAATACAGGGTAAACTTGGTGAGGAACTTATTTTAGTTTTATGAGGCATAAAGGAGGATGCATCCTTAAGCGCGCGCGCACACACACACACACAGTTAAACCCAAACTTCAGATACTCTGATGAACCAATTCTACTTGCTATGCCACTACCAAAATTTATGTGATATTTTTTCCTCTTGAGTTTAACTAAACTTTTCTGGGAGGTTTCAGTGGAAATCTTTATTAAACCTTTACCCTGGACTCATCATTTTTAGTTGGAGCCATATTTAAAAACAGAGCCACTGGGTAGGTAGGTCAGTTCAGAAAAATAGTTTGTTTATCATTGAGGAGATATAACGTCAAGTTTTAAGTGAGACAAATATTCAGACAGGAAGAATTGTAAAAGAACAGTCTCTACAGGATTCTGTGCAAAATGGGTGTGTTGAAAGGCTCCTAGAATTATGCAGTGTTGGATATCCAGACTTCTTCAGACACAGATACTGATGTGTCCCAGCGCATCCGTATGATGTATCTTTCACCTTTCTTTTGTATTATTAAATGTGAGATGGAGCTGAATAAAACAATGGTAGAGATTACATTGAAATCAGGAAATAATTAAAAATGTTATAACAACACCACCCGCTGGATTTTACCGTTATCTCACTTCCTTTCTCTCTTATTGCAGAGTGTGAGGGACCGAGTCAGCAGGCACAAGGAATCACAGGTTAATTGTTAAAAAGAATCATTTATTCCAAAAAGGTAGTGATGTCAGCAACGAATAAATTTGGGCCCATTAAAAGGTCAACTGAACATAACCCCCAAACCAACAGTACAAATCAACTAGACATATAACTGCCCTCACCCCAAACACACAATAGGGCTTAGATAATGGCTGATCAGACTATTCACATACAACTACATACAATAGGGGAACACCAGAACTATACAAACACAAACAAACAACAAAACACTACACATCGATTGGTCAATCAAATCATATACATAACAAAATCCAGCAGAATCAAAATACTATTAATAAAAACACAAATCAGGAAATCCAAACCAAATGAGCGTCTACACCGATATTCTCTCCCTCCTATGCTGCAGCAGGTTTATTGACCCTGGGTTCACTTCCCACTTTCCAAGGCCCGATTTCCTTCCTCCAATCCTCCGTCCGGGCTGGTACCTGGATAGGCCAATCCCCAGAGACCATGAACCAAAACAGCAACCCACAACAATTTCCATTGAAGCCCCAAACAAATTCAAACCAAACATGTCACCACCCAAAACAAATCAACACAAATAAAAATTCAAACAAAAATATACTTAAACTATCTACTCATCTGTGTGGGTGCTGGAGCGGCCATCACACAGAGAATACAGTTTAACTTTAGATTTAAAAGCAACATAAAACCCAAGATAGAGGGGTTCAGTGAAGATGGTGTGGATCTTGTGAAGGAGGTGCATTGTATCAGAAATGCTGTAGAAGTGAAGAGCTCCTGCATTGTGGTCCAGATACACTCCTATTTTGGAGGAATGGGGACAGGACACCGGAGTCTCTTCATTGTTGTGAAAGAAAGAGTAACCAGATGGAGAGCAGAACAAACTCCAGGACTTGTTATTGCGTCCAAAACTATGGTCATTACCTGCTCCCTTTCTGCTGATCCCTTTGTATGCCACTGCTATCCGAATCCCATTATTCCCACTCCACTCAACCTCCCAGTAACAGCGCCCAGTCAGACCCTCTTTACTCAGAATTTGGTAATAAAAGTCAAATCTCTCTGGATGGTCAGGAGGTGGCTGGGGAGCTTCCTTCCAGGTCACCACTGTGTTCCTCTCAGACAGCGAGAGGTATTTATTTGCTGTATTGGGGTCCAGTGTGAGCTGACAGGCATCTAAGAGAAACCAAAATATTAGTTACAATCATATCTATATTTCATTTTTCAGTTCATTTTAGATTTGAAATATGAAACATGCAATGCACAAATGGATAGGATGGTACAGCATATCAAAAATAAAATATTCTTATGCTAAATTGTTTAACACCCCGTGTCAGGTATTCAGGTCAGGACCCAATCACAGATTCAAGAGAGTGAGGGAGCTTTATTTCAGGGGAATCCAATTCATTGGACAAAAGATGGGTCAAGAAGAACAGGGTGGAAAAAAAAAATCAGAGAAGCAATCAGCAAAAAATCCAAATTGGCAGGCAAAAGCGGGGTCAAAACGGGTGAGACAACCAAGGAATACTACTGCAGAACACCCACAGGAAAAAAGGATCACAGTCTGACCAGGAACTAGGAGAAATACTGGACTTAAATGTCTAACACAATAAACAACAGAGACAGGCCACAAGAGGTAAACAAAGGTGATAATGGTGATCAAGTGGGGGAGTTAGGCCAAGGAGCAACTGTAAACTGAAGCACATGGCCTTGCAGTACACAGAATGGCCAATAGAGTGGCCAAAAGTACCAGTCCAGGTCTGAGTTCTGACACCCCGATTCACAGCAAATGGAAATATTTTCTGCATGGATATTTTCCAGTCAGGAATTTATTCAAAGTGATAAATAATCTGTATATCTGGTGAAAGTGAACCAGAACCATTCAAGTTAAGCATTGCTGTTAGCCTCTGACTCCAGAACAGAAGATTATAGAAGGAACATTAAGGGAATGACTTACACCGTAAAAGGTATTCATTTATCTTTGACTTCACAACATTGACTTCCTTCACTGTGGACACACATAAACAGAAGTGTTAAAATGAATTAATATGCTGCATTCATAGCATAAGTATTCATTTAAACATACAGTATTAGCGGGTCCTCCACAGACCTGGTGCTTCAACCAGCCTTTTAAAGTTCACTTGATGACCCATAGAGGTAGACAGGGAAGCTGCAATGTGCTTCAAAGAACGTTGTGGGCTGACAGTGATGCTGCATAAATCTCTAGATGGAGGAAAGTCAGACTGCAAACTCTACAAAGAAATACAAGAAGAAAAAATCAGAAGAGAGTGAAATGTTTCCTGTGAAATTATAAACTGCTCTACTAGAACTTTAACTGCTGCTCCCCAACAGAACAACTGAACTTACATGTAGGAAATGGATATGATCCTTTGTGTGTGACATGTGCTCCATCTCAGAGTGTCTCCTCTTGAGGTCCTGAATCTCCTGTTCCAGCTTCTCCAACAGACCATGAGCCCGACTCACTGCTGCCCTCTCCCGTGCTCTGATGACTTCTTTCAGCTCAGAGTGCTTTTCCTCCATGAAGCGGATCATCTCGGTGAACATGTAGTCAGTGTGGTCCACTGCTGCCTGTGCAGAGCACTGTTGGAGACACACAGAGAGGAAGCCTGAACATCTCAACTGGTCCTTTAATTCAGCTCTTACTGGGAGCCCAGCCACAGGACTGGAAAGTGGTCCAGCTGTGGTCTCCTCACTGTGTGACTGGAGGAGAGGCCTGACTGCGGTCTGAAATGGCTCTTCCAGCATCCGGCTGTGGTCTTCTTCTCTGCTCCATACTCACTGTGAGGGAGTCCACAGCCTCTCTCAGCTCCTGCACCTCCTTCTCTCTCTGCTCGATTCTCTGCTGAAATTCCCTCTGCATTTCCTCCATCTCCCTCTGTACAGACATCAAACCTTGTTATTTTTAAACCATATTTTTATTTCAGTATTTTTGATTAATTATTTTCTTTAACATTGGAGCATTTGTTTTGAAATTGGCCAAATTTGAGGATGTTTAATGGAATAATTGATAACTGAGTTATTTAAAGATGAAGGTACCACCTACCCCTGAGACGTTAACTCCTGGAAACATCATTTTTATTATGATCAACATCAATGGCATCAAAACTATTACACCGACCTGTGTATATTTTATTTAAAACATGTAATATATGCATTATAATACCACAGATTTAGCAGCCTGACTTAAATTCATCAGACAGTTGCACTCCTCAATGAAATCAGATACATGACATCAAAGATCCACCTGTCTGGTAGAACAAATATAGGTAAGCTGATGAAAGAGACACTAAATTATAAATGTACTTATGTTGAACTGGCTTTTATTTTTAGTTTATTCTCCTCTTACCTGTTTCTCAGCCCTTCCTTCAGCTGCTGGGACTGTCTCATGGCTTCTGTGTTCATCCATCACACATTGATAGCAGATACACTGCTGATCAGTGCGGCAGTAGGTCTCCAGCAGTTTGCCATGGCGGGAACAGACATTGTCCTGCAGGTGTCCTGTGGCTTCAACCAGTCTGTGCTTCTTAAAACCAGAGGAGTTATAGTGAGGCTGCAGGTGAGCTTTGCAATAAGAAGACAAACACACCAGACAGGATTTCACAGCTTTGAGTTTTCTTTCAATGCATCACGTACCACATCTCCAGGTCCAGCATAATAGTGCTCAGGAGGAGCAGCTTGAAGTCCTGTCTTCTTCAGTTTCTCCAACACTTCAGCCAGCATGATGTTTCTGCACAGAATGGGTCTTGGGGTGAAGGTCTGTCTGCACTGAGGACAGCAGTAGACATCAGCATGAGCCTCATGATTCCAATGGTCATTAATACAGTCCTTACAGTAACTGTGTCCACAGGGAATGGTCACTGGGTCCTTCAGAAGATCCAGACATACTGGACAACTTAAATGATCCTGATTAAGAACATCTCCTGCTTGTGCCATTTTGGTTTGTGTAGTTTAGTTTCATTCTACTAAACTGGTTAAGCTTGTGTGAGTAGGAGGGATTTATGACTGTTTTGCCGGAGGTGTGGATTTTTCCCGTGTACCAGGCCAAAACAGTAGGGCAAGACCAGGTGTAACCACAAAGTTTACCCAGAATTTGTGTTTTTGTCAGTGAATTTGAATCTGGTTAACTGCAGCCTGTCTGAAAATTCTGATTGTGTTATTGTGTTACATTTGATCATAAAGGAGGGAAAGTCACTGAAAAATATTGATGTGCTGAAGACAGACCAGTTAGGCAGAACTGAAATTTTTACTGGCACATACCAGAATGTCGTTTTGATGTGACTCCAACTGCTTGGTCGAGTTGACTGTTAAATCGAAAGCAAAATATAATCTGTTAAAAAAGTCTTTTTTTGTTTTGCGTGTAAAATTTAGAAGAAAACTAAAACAGTGTAAGAAACCCACGTACTGGCATACCACTGATATTGCAGATTTAATCTGAAAAAAAAAAAGTTTATACTGTAAAGTTAATGTACTGCGATCTTACAGTATTTTAATAACTCACGCACTACATGGGCAAAACTATGTGACCCCTTCCCCCTTCTAATGACTAAGCTGAGATGTTTCAGCTGCACCCACGCAGCATACAAACACATACTAGACAGCTGAGAGTGTACAGCTTTGTGACCACAGTTTGGTGGGGAGTGCCTTTCCTCCTCCAGCATAACTGTGCCCCTCCTGTGCACAAACCGAACTCCATAAACACAAGATTTGTCCAGGCTGGTGTGGAAGAATTTGACTGCCATCACCTTAACACCACTGAACATCTTTGGGATGAACCGGAACAGCGACCACTTACCAGGTCTTCTCACCCAACCTCGCTGATGTCTTTGTGGCCAAACGGGAAGAAATTCCAAAAATCTGGTTTAAAGCCTTCCCAGAAGAGTGGGGGCTATTATAGCAGCAAAGAAGGGGGGAACAGCTCAATTTTAATGCATTTTAATGGGGAGACAATATGGAAATTGTTCACCTGCTTGTAAGATTTTCATGAAATTCTTCTGGTAGGCTTCTTCCTAGCGGACTTCAGTTCCTCAAAAGAGCAAAGGGTGTTGAAAGTAATACTCACTACTAACCAAACACACCCTTTTTTCCAGACCACGAAGGAACCCCAGGAGACCATCTGCATTTGTAGGACCATCTGCGCTAGGCTATCTGTAAAATTTCACTTTACATTTTCATTAGACCGCCTTTAAAATGTTCACTGCAGTACTAGGCCAGGATTAATCTGCTTGCCTTCCTGTTTTCACATTATTGAACACAATAATTTGCTTCAGCTATTGAAGTGCTTTTCATTCATTCATTCATTTGTTCATTTGTTCATTTATTCATATCCTTGTTGCATTCTTAAGGTTCCATTTGAAGGAAACAAGTTTAAACCT
The DNA here is from genome assembly GCA_018136845.1 of Heterotis niloticus. Taxonomy (NCBI): domain Eukaryota; kingdom Metazoa; phylum Chordata; class Actinopteri; order Osteoglossiformes; family Osteoglossidae; genus Heterotis; species Heterotis niloticus. The sequence continues at coordinate 23,595 of JADBHE010000204.1, forward strand.
GAAAAATCTGCACAACTGTCAATTTTTCAAATGTTCATTATATGGCATGTACAGACACATCCAAGTCCTTTTTCACAGATTTAATTTTCTCTGCTTATAGCTGATATTCAGATTTTTACCCCGCTGATCAAATTCCGTGTCGTGTGAGTTCTCAAAGAAAGAATGTTGTTTTGCCGTCTTGCCTGTGTGTCCACTTTGGAGAGATGAAAGTCAACACAGATTTTCCTTAACCTACTGTTCAGTTCTTTAATGTCATTACAGAAAAGATGCAGTAGTCACAAAAACTGCAGAATACAACAAGATCTCACAAAGTCCTTTCAAAGGACAATACAGAGAGCACGTATGTCCATCACTAACTTCCTTTATCTGTCATCTCAGAGGGCAAAGTGTTACTCTAGATTTAAAACCAACATGAAACCCAGGATAGAGGGGTTCAGTGAAGGTGGTTTGAACCCTGTGGAGGAGGGTCATTGTGTCAGAGATACTGTAGAAGGACAGAGTTCCTGCCCTGTGGTCCAGATACACTCCTATTGTGGAAGAACAGGGACCAGACACTGGAGTCTCCTCGTTGTTGTGGAAGAATGAGTAACTGGATGGAGAACAGAACAAACTCCAGGACTTGTCATTGTGTCCAAAGCCACAGTCATTACCGCCTCCTTTTCTGCTGATCCCTCTGTAAGCCACTGCTATGTGAACCCAGGGCCCTGTCCACTTCACCTCCCAGTAACAACGTCCAGACAGGCCCTCTCTATACAGCACCTGTTCCCAGGAGTTAAATCTGTCTGAATGTTCAGGATACACTCGGCTGATGCACGTCCATATCACCTCCCTGTTCTTCTTGGACAGATACAGATTATAATTTAATGTATTGGGGTCCACTGTGAGCTGGCAGGCATCTGTTGAAGGAAAGGAAGACAAAATATTTTGCCAATATTAAGCTGTGCATCATTTTAAATATTTAAATTTATTACCATCTCACTAATTTTATATTCATGTTTTACTTTGTTAATTTGAACATGTTCACATATTTTTGTGTGAAACACATCTGTCTCATAAGTTCTACATTTACAGTACGGAATATCTTTCAAATCATATAACTGAAATTATTCTTATAGTCTTTTATCCATTAGTAGGAAATCCCACCGCTGTAATCTGACACTGCATTCTTATTCACAAATCTGTGACCTTGTGTTTGTGAAGTGACTCACAGCATAAGAATTCTTCTCTGCTACCGGGTTCTGCAGCTTGACTGAGTTTTCTTGCTGGAAAGAGAACAAGAAACGGACAGGTAAGATCAGCTTATTGTTGGGTGCATCTGTCTGCCAACATTTTCATCACAGCCTGTATGATATTATTGCATCCTGAATTCTTTCACTGTATAGACTGACATCAGACTTTAACGCAACTGATGTGGTGATCATTCAAGCAGACAGAAAACATTCAAACCTTTGCTCGAAAAGAGAGGTATGTAAAGCATCCATGCATGTCTCTTTTGACACCAAGCAGACAATGTCTGTGTAAATCCTGTATACTGTAAATGTTTAGTCTTGCTGTACTGGCCCAAATATAAGCCGACCCTGATTATAAAGCAACCTGTTTTTAAACACTCATTGTTGGAAAAGGGTTTTTGAAGGATTTGTATCTTATCTTTAGAAAGAAAAATCATATTTATTTATATTTATGGTATATGTGTTTTTAAGACGGTCTTCTTTGGCTCACCATCTTCTGACATGGCAGTCTGTAACTTTTTATTTCTCAGCTGCTTGAGAGTTGTCTGCTGCTGCTCTGCCTCATTGATCTCCACTATCTTAAAATTGGCATCAAAACACCTCCTCAGCCCTTGGTGAATTTGGCCTGAGTTTGAGCTACTTTTTTCTAGACCGTCTCGAGGTTTTGCCATTTTTCACGTTTTCAAGCTTCAGCTGATCATTTCTGCGCATGCCTGTTGATAGGTGCCATCACCTACTAGTGTTGTACAGTGTATGACCTTCATAAATCCATTCCTCAAATGTAGAATGACCCCATCTTTTTTCAGATGTAATCCCCACAAAAAATTATTGAGGCCAAAATTATTGAATGCTATTTCATGTTCATCTGAACTTAGCTGGTAAATAAACAAGCAAATAAATAAACAAATTTAGCTAGAGATGCACTGGAAAAATAAATAAATAAAAAAAAAATGTCTCTGTTAACCTGCTTCGGAGAATTCTTTGAACTTGCTGTTGCAAACTTCCTCCACTTGGGCTTTTAGGGATTTAAGACTTCCGTTCAGTTCCGAAAAAAAACTGTGCTGGACAGGAGGCATGCTGGGTGGGTTTCTACAGGCAAGAGGGACACCGAGAGGCTGACAGCCCTACAAACAAAAACAAGGAAAATAAAATTCCCATTAAATGTCTTTTACTGGCATCTAAATATAAAACATGCTGTTTCTGCTAGATTGAGAGGTAACTGTGGACGTTACTTTTAAGAAATAAATGTCATCATCTGATAGTAAAATCTGCTCCAGGTCAGTGTTTCTCTTCTTTAGCTCAACAATTTCTTTCTCCAGTTGCTTGAGGACATCTTCAGCCCGGCTCACTGCCACCTTCTCCTGAGCTTTGATGACATCTTTCAGCTCAGAACGCCTTTCCTCCATGGAGCGGATCATCTTGGTGAAGATGCGGTCAGTGTGGTCCACTGCTGCCTGTGCAGAGCGCTGTTGGAGACACAAGAGAGGAGGCCTGAACATCTCAACTGGTCCTTTCACTCAGCTCTTCCTGGGAGCCCAGCCACAGGACCGTAAAGTGGTCCAGCTGTGGTCTTCTCAATGTGTGACTGGAGGAGAGGCCTGACCGAAACCCGAAATGGCTTTTTCAGCAGCCAGCTGTTGTCTTCTCCTCTGCTCCATACTCACTGTGAGGGAGTCCACAGCTTCTCTCAGCTTCTGCATCTCCTTCTCTCTCTGCTGGATCCTCTGCTGGAATTCCCTCTGTGTTGCCTCCATCTTTTTCTTGTAAAAGAGAGAAGTAAAAATGCTTATTTCATGTCTTTTTCCAGTTATGAAAATGGACTGAATCAACTTCAGATTTCGAGCATATTTATTCTGAACTTGATTATTTAAACACAAACCTCTATTCGACTAGTTTGCAGAATTTATGTTGTGCTATCCCAGATGCATGCATCCTCTTTAGAGTTTTGTCACCCTCCAGTGGCTGAAAGTTTGTATCTACTGCTGTAAGTAAAGTAAAGAGACCATTGAGATGCACTGGCCCCCCTACTACCCCCTACTGATCCACCAACAGTGATCATGTTGGGATGTCGTTCATTCGGACTAGAAAAAGCTTTACAAATCATTTCAAATCTTTAACCACTGATGTCTGTGCAACAAGGTGTTGCTCCAGAGTCAACCTCAGACCCACTGTGCACAAGTTACATGGTACAGCCTGAATGGGACACTTTGACACGTCATACTGTCATAGCGAGGGAGTTTTTGGCTACAGATACACATTAAATGTTTTTTTTAGTGAAGTTGTACTTGTTGTGAATAATCCTTGACTTTTTTTTCTGTATCTTGTTGAACAATGCAAGAAAATCTAAAAATCGGTAGATCTGAGTGCATGAGCAGATCTGCCAACGTTCCTTCTGCGCCCCCCTGAAGTGGTGGACCAGTTTAATGTTTCTGCATACGCAATGCAGAGAAATATTTCAGATCAATTGCACTCAAATGGGGTATGTATTTAGCTATGGTTTATTATTTATATTCATAAGGTATATTTTATTTAAACAACAAAAAAAAAAAAAATCAGTCAGTCATCCAAACATTTATGTTCAGAAAATAATTGGAGCAAATATGGTCCATGTGTCTTCTTTTAAGGTTTTACTGGCTATTGCACACATGCACAACTGAACGTAACAATCTGCGTATTCTGTGCATCATTTGCATTTTGTCTCAGCACTCCACTGTCCAGCTATTTGCAATGTTTCTGATAATCTGGTTACAGTAATTTTCCTTTCCTTTTTGAATCACAGGGTATGGCCCCCCATCCACAGTGCATGTCTGTTCAGGCCCTAAACTTTGTCTGACGTACTGTGATCTTGGCCTGGACGAGAAATCATTTACAGTGAATTTTTTGTAACGCTACTGTATTTCCTTTTTATCTTTGTTTAAATCCTTAAATCGTCTGCTTACCTGATTCTCCACCCTTCCAACAGCAGCTGACACTGTATCATGGCCCCTGTGTTCATCCATCACACACTGATAGCAGATGCACTGTTGATCAGTACAGCAGTAGACCTCCAGTAGTTTGTCATGGTGGGAACAGACCTTGTCTCGCATTTTTTCAGTGGGATTGATCAGTTTGTGTTGCTTTCCTCTGTTTAGTTTATCATGAAGTTCAAGATCAATTTCGCAGTAAGAAGCCAGACACACCAGACAGGATTTGACAGCTTTCTTCTTCCTCCCAGTACAGACATCGCACACCACATCTCCAGGTCCAGCATAGCAGTGATCAAGAGGAGAAGCTTGGAGCTCTGTCTTCTTCAGTTTCTCCACCACTTCAGCCAGCATGGTGTTTCTGCCCAAAATGGGTCTTGGAGAGAAGGTCTGTCTGCACTGAGGACAGCTGTACACACCAACATGGTCCTGTCGATTCCAGCAGCCCTTAATACAGTCCATACAGTAACTGTGTCCACAGGGAATGGCCACAGGGTCCTTCAGTAAATCCAAACATACTGAACAGTTGAACTGATCCACGTCAAAGAAATCCCCAACATGCGCCATTTTGCTGAACAAAGTGGACTCAGATGTGTTTCTGAGAATAAGGGCGTGTGAGTGGGAGGAACTTCCTGGTTCTGGCACAGGAGGTGTGGTGTTTGACTCAGGCATGTCAGAGCAACACAGTGAGTAGAATGCAGAGTTTCACTTTCACGGCAGACATCTAACTTCTTACTTTTCCACAGGAGATTAATGAAGCGGTACTTAGAACTGTTGGCCTGTGACCCGGTATGGGGTATGAAATAGGTCTCTGGTGTGACTCACCCTTGCGTGCTGTGGCTGTGTCTTTCAGTTGAGTGCCTCATTGAGTTAAAAATGGTTTCAAAACAAACAGACTACTCATTCAGACTTACAAATCCTCATGAATGTCCATTTTAAAATATCATACAATGAATAATTTCATGCATATCTCTGCATTGTTGAATGAAAAAATGTTATTTGTTTCACAGTTGCACTCCTTTATTAAAAAACTGCTTGCTATACCACCACCTAAAGGCAAATGCTAATACAAGATGTTTTATGAAGAAGGGAACAAAAAATGGCAAATGTAGACTTTTGGTGTTTGAGTCATAATTAATAGACATAGTCGTGTTATACTATGTGTCCTAGCACTTTGCACATCTTCTTTCCTTCATCTGTCTACAGCATCTTCCATTCTGACTAGATGGTGAATCTGTAACTCTTGGTGTTTTGGACTTGGGATTTGGGATTTGGTTGCATGCTTTCATTCTGTAGGACTATGCACTAAGCTTGGATGCACATTATGGGCTGGAAAGGAATTTGTTGCACCATCAAAATTTTTCTCATTTCACAAGTTTATTTACTGTGATTACAACTCAACATTCAAACTTTGTGTTAAATTCAGTATAAAGCATACAATTTGTATACAAAAATTTACAGCTATGCGTACGCACTTCAGGTTAACAACGTCATTAATATATTTTTTAAAAACTTACAGCCTTCTCCTTTCCAAACCACCAAGCCTTGTAGGAAACGTGATGGAAGCAGGGAACACAGAGTGGAAAATATCAAATTTCCCTGCATGAAGGCCTCAAAAGAAAAAAGTGAATATTGTAATCTTTCATTGCTAATAAAAAAAGTCCAGTTTACCTCCCAACAATGAATACGAGATTTCTTCTGCAGAGTGATCGTAAGGTTATTGACCCCACGTAAGAATAAAAAAGTATTTAAAAAATGTCATATAGTTGCAATGATAATACATAGAATAGTATATTTTTTAAGGTTACCTGCAATTTGTTGTTATTTTAAATAAACTATAATCTTAGCAAACAGATTAAATGTTTAATTATTCATTCAGGCTTGGCAATAAAGAGCATTTCCTTTTGTAGACATTCTTTAAGTTATTGTATTCATTACAACAAGTAATAAAGCAACATAACTTTTATAAATGAAATTTAATTGTCAAAATACAATGGATTTTTCCCATTTGCAATCATAGCCTTAGAAATATTGACAAACTTATGCATAAATGACACAATATATGATGTGCAGTAGCTACAAACATAACTTTTAGAACATTTTGTTGGTTAAAAGCAGTTTTTTGGACTCCTCTCTGTCACAGTTTTGATTCTTCTTTGGATGAGTTCGGAACAGCAAAGCAAAGAAAGATAAAGTCAAGAAAAGAGGTACAAGTTGAAATTATTAATAATGCACATATTCTAGAACAATGTCATCTGAAATAGGACACAGTGAGGTATGCCATGTAAAACAATTTTTCTCTCAGTATGTGCCTGAATAAGTCCTTGTCTACAAATTTAATGATGCAACTTGACCATAAAAACTGTATGCTGGTTTGCTCACTTTAACTGGGTTAAAAAAATATATAAATAATAATAATAATAATAATAATAATAATAATAATAATAATAATAA